>JAPYMA010002823.1:0-107565 GCA_035041965.1 Anisakis pegreffii
GGTTTATTATTTAATATTGCTTCGGAATACTTGCACTTGTCAGGCCACTTCGGAGTATTCATGACGTATTTCTATTTTTGTAATTTTTTAGTTGTCAACAATTTTTCTAGTAAACAATTTCTATTTGATCACCAGCCGTTTATCACCATCAATGAATTCAGGTGTTCCTTGTGGTATATAGGTGATTTTATAGCCTTTTATGCTGCGAGTATGCTGACCATCTTGTTTGACTGCTTTACTGTCTCAATGAACCGTTTCAAATATGTGCACAAAATGGAGAACCGAAAAAACAGTGATTTGAATTGCTCACGAAACATCAGCACATGAATAATATTGAGTTCTTCAGAACGGGCGCAAAAACTATCAACTGATTCGGTATAAATGTTTTTATAAATCGGTATAGTTTCGATATTCGCTAAATTCGATAATTGGTTCTCAACAGTTTTGTTATTTTTTGTTATATCAAGTGTCGTGAATTCGGTACAAATTGACGAATTCCGGGTAAATGTTCAAGTTGTGCTGTACTATTTAATGAGACATGCTCCCACGTGTCAGAGATAGTTTTGGAAGTTAACTTCCATCGGATTCTTATACGGAAAAGGCATTGAACTCGCAGTATGAAAATCAACTAAAACATATTCGTTGCAATTTTTTGATGTGCTTCGCAATAACCAATAGAATGCTCGTATCGCCTGCTTGGTTCACAACACTGTTTAATAGACAAAATAACGTGATAAAGACGAGAGCTTTCTCGTTGGAAATGTTCGCTGAGTAACTCAAGTGATGATAAATCTTTCAAAAATCAATATCATCCAGCGGTTAGATTACATTCATTTCCGAATATACACTAAATAGTTGGACAATGTTTGGCGAAAAACTTTTCAGCGACATTGTGTTCACATTGTATACATACATATAATGATGAGGAGTCTCTTTAGCATTATAAACACATGGCGTTAAGTGGGAAAGGATTTATGTTTGTTTGAAAAGATGAAGTTATGGGAAGAGGAATTAAGGCCGTGCTGTGTCATTGGAGCATCGCACGCAAAGTAATTTTATTCACTGAATAACATCGTACCGTAGGTGACATATGGCGATACTTTCGGTGCGTTATTTCGTTGCTCATCTGTCCAAGATTCTCTTCACCTATTGTTCCTGGGGACATACTTTTGACTGCAAAAAAATACTAGGTTTTAGAGCCCAGTAACTGGAAGACTTGGAATTTTGATCACTGATCGACAATAATGAATTATCAGTTTTTGTCGCCGTTATTCTATGTTCTGCAACCCTTTGACACTCTTCAGCTTTTGAGCTGGAAATATGTCATCAAATACTTGAAGTTTAAGTGAAAGCAACTGATTCATCATTGCTTGTGAAAGCAACTAGTTTCATAAGTACGGTGAATCGAAGAGGAAGTGCTCATTAGTAACATAATTTATTTTCAGTTGTGAGTAAGTTGTGTGTCTGTGATAGCCACAGAAAACCGCTTCGAAAGAATTACTTATGAGCAGTGGTGAACTTCTTTCGGGTGCTGATCAACTCATTTCTTTCATATCATTATTTACCATATGAGGTGATACTCGCGATCGAACTCATCCAATTTCTTTCCTCAAAGCCGTACACAATATTCGAGAGACAGAAAAATCACTTTTCAAATGACATTGTGCTTCATAACAGCTAAAACAGAAATCCCTCACAAGACTGATCACTAGTCAATTTGAAATACACATGGATTATAAGATTGGGAGAAAGCATCGAAAACACGATTCTGAATTTGGATTATGACTGAATCAATAGCGAAAAATTTGCTGATCATTGTCTCTATACCAGATTCACTATTGGGTATAAATATTACTGTATTGGAGTTTTTGATTCATTCATCAGTTGTAATTTGCTTGAGTTGAAACACTGGGTAAACTGGAGCATGTAAAAAGATCATTTCGAAAAATAGAAGTGGAAATAGGATATTAGACAGTTCAAGCTTGAGCTGAGTTATCATTGACGAAAAGCAGTGAATGATCGTTGCAAACGAATCGATTATCTGATGAACTTTTGCTCATACAGCACCGACCTGATGACATTTAATCCGTACTGCTTAGCACGTCACTGCGTGATTGTTTTTCGATATTGCTTCCCTTCTCAAGTTACCGTATCACCATAACGCGCAACATCGCAAATTGAGTCAAACCAACAACCCATTCACTATCGAGAGCCCTCATCCAAATAACATAATAACACAATGATTCAAGTGCCACTTTCGTAAAACCATTTAGAACATCGGATGTTGATAACTAAAGTGTTGGATGTTAATGATTCAAGTTAATTACTTCCAATATTTCATCAATACCAAGAATAATACTGGTCCCAATTCACACCTGATGGCATGCTATAGAACTGATTGAATGTGTCATAATGACTGATTTTTAAAATGTCAAACTTGGGTCGCCTTACCACATAAAGAGGTGTAACTCTGTCATGAATCAAACTATGAAAGAGGGTCAGCATAATTTCCAGAAATGTGGAGCGAGTTAAGAAGCTGATGACTAAAGTAAAGTATGTGGTGCCTTATCAAACGAGCAATTAGAAGGGGCGGAACATAAAGGTATTACGGTAGTGGATGATCAACAAATTTGCAGATGTATGACCAGATGGACAATAAGCTGGGATGAACAGGGACAGCCTTCGATTGAAGCTGTGATAAATTAGGTCACAATGCGAAATGTTAAATCTGAAACGTAAATGCGAATTATGACCGATGACGCTATTATCAAGTTGATGATTCGTTTAAATCAAACCATAAACGATTATCTTTTGAACTAAACTATCAAGCAGCAAGCACTTCATTAAAAAATTTGCTAATAAATTCTAATAATGAGATTTTCGCATCAATCGAAGTTACTAACAAAACGTTGCAAGAACTGAAACGTTCAACTGTGACACAAAACGCAATGAATTCAGAATTTATGCGATTGTTTACTATTGACTCAAATGATGAGAAGTGAGATTCGAAATTACTTGAAGGCAATAAAACAACGAGAGAATATCTATGTACAGGTGAGAAGAAACTCATTCACCTGATTTAGCTGAGAATGTTGACAGTGGTATGTTTGATGCAAGTAGGACATAGTTGCCGAATTCCTTGTGGATTAGAATCACCTTGCAAAAATACATCGTACCTTCTATTAGCTTTGGATCATCATAGGTTATCGACCATTTCACAAATAATCCTCTCACTTCCCGAGTATGAGGCAGCAAAAAATCTTTTGGTTAGAAACAAAATTTGGCAACTGAATGTGAAATCTTTTTTAAATGCTAGCTCGATGTTTCGGCCAAATCAGTTCACTCCTGTCAATATTCTAGATTCTAGAAGTCAGAAGGATTAAGATTCTAGAAGTCAGAAGGATTAAGATTCTAGAAGTCAGAAGGATTAAGATTCTAGAAGTCAGAAGGATTAAGATTCTAGAAGTCAGAAATTGAGAAAGAATACAATCCCGAAAATTTAGCCCTGTCCTCATACAGTATTTCAACACTGGATGCGTCTTGTCTCAACTGGAAAAGTTGGTAATAAGAATGATATGATGGAAAATTAGTTGAAGACGATTCTGATGGCTGGCAAAATTTGGTGAATACTGTTTAGGATTATATTTGATGATGATTATGGAAAAACAATTGGATGAACAATGGCATTGCTGCTGTGTACTCATATTACTAGTTCATATATCGCAACCGAGTCTGGTGTCTGGTGGTATGATAAAAATCTCTTCTTCTGCTGCCACGCAACTACCATAACCCTAAAGCACTTAATGCTCCCGATTAACTATCAACATATAAACCATTTTGGTTACGTACAGCGCGCTGTTGCTTCATATTTGCTGCGTGAATAAGCTACTTGAATAAACATCAAAGTGAAGGTGACAATTATGGAAAGTGATTTAATGATTGGTGCTGATTCAAGGTTAATATGATAAGTTTATTTTATTTATTATTTATTTATGTATGTATTTATTTATTTATTTTCGATTCTGCCCATCAGTTAATATTCTCACAGTTCACTACCACGTTAGGTCGCTCGAATAAATATTTATATTTCTGATTGTTTAGCTTCTGAAAGACAATTTTCAACAAAACCATCATACGAGCCTCACTGTTTAGATTATTCTTTTTGATTACATAACATCCATTGCCTCTCTCAACAAATCCATTCGACTGTTGTTATGCTCATTGCTACACCCCTGAGCGATCTCTCCTCTTTTGGTGATAATTTTTAAAACTATTTTCGTAGGAAAAATCTTTCTTATTTGACACTTCTAAAATGGTGCTCGTTCATTTTTGTCTGCTCTTAAATGTAAAACTGTTCATTTTTTAAAACTTGTTTTGATCCATTCATCAGAAGGAAAAATTACTGACTATGGATTGTTGATGAATTATGATTTTTAGAAAGTAAGCACATGAGAATTAGTTTAGCAGAATATATAATAAGACAGCATAAAGTTTAACAATGACAGTTATTTGATGTTGATTTGGCTGTTGCGATGTATCATTCAGTTTTCAAATCATTTGCCCTCATACGAATGCAGACAACTGGTCTGAGTTTCTGTAAAATCTTTTTGTACTGTCTTTAAAATAGCACTGTAACACTTTTAGATGTAAGTAGCTTGCAGTGTATGCATTCGTTTCATAGTACAATTGCTAACACGGAAGAGTTTTATTGAAGGATGAAGCATATTGAGATATTCGGATTATTCGATAACTGGACTGTTACCTCAAGAAGTATCGAGATCATTCATGATTTGTGATTATGCTCATGCACTTGATGGTTGTATATGATTTTTGTCGTTGATTAATCGTTATAAAAAACTGTAAAACACTCAGGGAGATATAAGCAATCATCTTCGCTTGTTCATAGGAATGAATCATCGAATGTTCGCTCGAGTAACACTAGATTCACAATATAATACATTGCTAATCACCACAGATGTGATGAGTTTCACGCAAACAACGCATTCGATTTGCACACTCACAAATCATAATAACTACCGTACTATCAATTTCACTTAATAAACAACTCGAGTCACTTTCAACAACATATCCGAGCAGTGATGCAGGATTTTTGTGCAAAGCTCTTGCTTACTCACTGATCATGATTGGAGCAAAAATTTTTGAGTGGCTCATGTTTACTGCTTATGAGATTTCTCAGTGCTCAAGACGAAGTGCATTCGCAGTTACTCGCTCATGCTCACGAACACGAGCTGCCTAGTGCTCAGCTCATATTTTGGTCACATGCTCATCAGCTCCCCCCCTCACCCCCTCCCACCTCATCATCGCACTCGAGTAGAATGACATTTACAATCTCTAATATCTTATGTACTGAAAGGTCTTTTATGATGGACCAAAAACTGAGTGTTTTAGAATACGAAATTGAAAGCACCCTCTCAATCCCAACAGTACTTTATTCATTTTTGTCATCTAAACATTATCACGGGACGCTCTTCTGAAAAAATGTTTCATGAATTTGGCCTAGTAATCAAAAACAATTAGATCAAAACGAGCAAGATCCTATATTCTAATCGCCGAGAACAACTCTGTACTGCAGATGATGTAGCTTTATTACCATAAAATGTTTATTGAAATGACTGTGGGAAATACCTAATGAAGTTACCGAACCGCAAAAGACCCTATGATCACTACGGAATTCGAATTTTTCCTGAAACTTCAGCATCATAGACGACTATAGATATAAGGATTTTACCTGGACGCCATGCAGAAGTTTTTCACCAAGTCACTCTCGTCCTCGTAAGAAATGAATATGTTTAGAATAGGGAATCTATTGACAAGCACAAGTTAATCCATTCTAATTCAGCCCAAATTTGCTTTAAATGTATGTGCAAAAGCACCGTCGAAGATGTGTCCACATCTTCGAAGGTGTTTTTGCACATCTTTTGCTTTTGCACATCTGTCTCATCGCCTGTCGGATCTTCGATGTTTCGAATGACGCCTAAAGCATCCTATGATGGACGAAATAGTTCTAAACGTATTCCACACGATGATGTATAATGGAATTTGAAGTGCTTTAGATCCCATAGTGGCCCAATGAAATGAAATTTTATTCATTATCACAGTGAATCTACAAGTTTACTTACATTGCTGTGCAGAGGAAAACATAATTCATCAAATGCTCATTTGAGTGGTTCGATAGCCAGTGCGTTGGTGCCGTTGCAATTCAAGAATGAAGAGGAAGAAGATAAAAATCGTCGGAAAAGAGGAGGTAAACGACAGGAGAAACCTCCTTATTCATATATTGCGCTTATTGCTATGGCGATCCACGCTAAACCTGACCGACGGGCAACACTCACTGAAATATACACCTATTTGCAGAACAATTTCGATTTTTTTCGAGGTGTTTTTTTCTTCTAACTTTTCACAATTTTAAAGTAATTTCAACTCAAAGATCTCTTCGATCAATGAGTTATCAAATTGGAGAGTTCAACGTAGTGAAAAGCTCGACTTCAACATCACTTTTTAGTGCTTTTCGCGAAGCCTTGACGATCAAACCTTACTTTTAAAACAATCAGTACTGAACTGTGCTGCTGGGAACTTCCACTAAAATGAATAACAGTTTCCATCAATCAAGCAATGCTTTCATCTCTCCTCACAAAACATTATTTTCTTTGAACCACTTCACAATTTAACCTATCTTTCATAAGCCAAATAAATTATTTTGACTAAGTGCATCTTATTCATTGAATTTTCCAAATGAACCTGGGAAAGTGCACTGAGCAACTGTTGAGCTATAAACTCCAAAAAGGGTCAGTTAATATCGGCAATTCATAATCTATTTGAATCATATTCTAGTTGAAAACAGTGCTGATGAATAGTTTCATAAACTTTCGTGAGCTTTAGAACTCATCTTTGTTTTATAATGAATATCAGTTGTTTCAAGTGATGCAATTGCAAGACAAACAACTGCATTTTTGAGGTGAATACAATGGCTGGAAAAATTCAATAAGACACAACTTATCACTGAACGAGTGTTTTGTCAAATTACCGAAAAGCTCTGGTGGACGCAGCGGTAAGGGTCACCAATGGACAATAGATCAAAACTGTGATTTCTTATTCGAAGAAGGCTCTTATCGAAGGAGACCGCGTGGATACAAAGCACGCAATCGAGGAAGCAACGATTTTAACAATGCTCAGGTTTTGACCACATGCTTTTTCTTGAAATTTTTGTGAATAAAAGCGTCCGTAAGAATAGGATTTGTTCAGTAATATTTGCGATATGCATGTGCTTAGTGCTTGGTAAGATAATCGTTTCTGAAACCGCTGTAGAGGTCTTTTCTTCCCTGAGATTCATTCACATCCATCAATCCGTGAATAGCATCGTTTACTAGCATTCACTTTCTGTCCTATAAATTCATGTAATGAAATGTTCAAGTAACTAAAACTTATATTCTGGAATAGAATATGTATTGTAATTCAAAACTCTCAGAAACATCCTAGTTCAATTTACTCCCGCGCTATCGATACGCGTTTGAAAAACGTGAGCACAGTTCTGAGTGGAAAACTCATCATACTTGCACCATCCGGCATTCTGACTTGACTAAAATGGCTCCAAACTGAGAATTTTCTTCCACCTGGCGCCAATATTCTCTCTCTCCTCCTCCTTCTCGGAATACTTAACTGATCAATTTGATTAGAAATGCCAATGTCATGCATACAGGTTCGTGTAGATTCAGATTCATGTTAAGTGAGAATAACGATTGATTTTACGATAACCAAAAGGCTATGAACAATATCGTTTAAGTTTGAGACGATGTGCACTGGATCTGCGCTAACTGAATCGGTATTCGCAGTGGATGATGTGAACGGCATTCACAGTCGACAGACGTTTCTAACGCAATCTGCGCAATCGACACCATTTTGGTCATCATACGACTACCCGAATCAATGGCCGACTGTACAGAGTGGCATTTATCCGTTAGCAACAAGTGGATATATGTATGAATCATCAACGCATCAGATAGTTCACAGCAATAACAGCACTAATATTGGTTCGTACGCCAACGATGAAACTATGTACCAGTTCAATATCGATAATGCAACCACCGCAGCATCACCACATTCTCACTTAGCACCATTTGTTGATGTCACTCAGCAATTCAATGACATTCAATATCCACATTATGTGATGATGCAACCAACAGTATCCAACCAATAAGCAATATATGCTGTAAATATCAAAATTTTATCATATAATATGATATTACCATATTGTGATTCATGATCTTCATTCGACTGTACTTTTTTATTATCTCAATAATTTTGCAGCACTGATTTAACTATGTAAGCACTGTTCTTTTATTATATTTGTGTATGGATGGTCATCCTCAAGCGGATGAGTTACAGAGCATGCTTTCCTGTTAGGCGATCAGTAGCATGATCCAGTTGAGAAATATGACCTTGATTGTTATTTATTGATAAAAGGCAACACATATCAAGTTTCAACAGCAGAGACTTCGCCGATTCATAATACTTTGTCACTGTTGCCAGCGTTTAATCAAAGATGCTTAGCAAATAAGATTTAGTAACACCACACACTCCGGGCATCTGCGTATTGGATCGAATAGGCGGAACGCACGTTTCTTCAATTGTGAAAGACAAAACTTCGGAAATAAATCACTTCGGCCTTTTTTGGAATGATGCATCGTTGAAGAGTGCGTGTGTGGTCCGAATAAATCGGTTGAATTTTTCAGCTTTTATTTTCTTAAAGACCTCCAGATTCCAAATTTTTAAAGCGTGGGAATCGATAAGTTTTGAGGACAACTATTTTCAAGAAGGGGTGAGAATGAAACTATCAAACTCAAAGACGAAATTACAATTTAAATTTATCGAAAACGTATTCATCACACACGAATACTATTATGTTCATTTCATGTTCTAGTACAGGGGGAAATTACACATTCGTGGGTAATTGGTAGGTGTTAAGGGGCAACGGAGGAGATCGAGAAATTGCTTCTGGTGTTATGCGTGGAAATAGTATGTTATTGTAGCGAAGAAGTGAGAGATGTGATGACGGCCTGCCAGATCATCGAAGAGAGCAATGGAAAACAAACTATTACTTACAAACTGCAGTGTTATCCACTGCTCTAGTGGATAGCACTGCAGTTTGTAAGTAATAGACAGCCGGTTTCTCCGCTGAGTTTGCAGACCTAATGCAAGAGTTGGGAAAAGAAGCTGTTTTCATAATTTTATCGGTGGCTCACAGGGGCCAACATCCAAAACCTGTTCTTTACACTCCTTAACCTAGCAGGTCCTCAAAGTACGCCCGGAGTTCCACGGACGAAATATTCCTAGGGAATGAATGACATTAACCCCAGCAATGATGATATTGATCCCAATAATAGTGTTAAACCCAATTGACACATGACGGTAATTTTTCGTGAAGTACGCAGCAAATGCGCTACATGAGAATTACTGTACATTTTACGAATACTCAATTTTTTCAAGTTGAATATTTATTCATAACATATTCAGATGTATTTGCATGAAGGGTTTGCCAAATATTTTTCAGGAAAACATTCTGGAATGTCAAAATCATCACCGCTTAATTCGTTTCAGTTGAGACGGCAACCCGCATTTTCACTCATCGTTCATATTTCAAATAGCTTTCTTGATATGCAACTGATATTTTGAATTCACGTATTTGGTTTTATTTTGAAGTAGCATGCGCTTCAAACATAACAGTAATTTTTGAGGTTATTAAACAGTATTGAATTGCAATGTTTTTTCATTCAAAAATGAGTAAGTGCGAGAGATTGCTCAAGAATCATTTTGTCATCTGCAGTGAGTTTGCTTGACTCTTTTATTGAGAAGTAATTGCTTGAGCTCACCTTGAATTGTCGATGCAATATGGAAATTGAGTTTTTCAAAAACTGAATATCAAAGATTCATTTCATCCAAATCACTTGTTGTTTACTCAAACTTCCACAGCGATGACTCCAGATTTACAGAATAAATTTCTAGTTGAAATGATTGATGCGACTCCGACTAAATGAAAAATATCCTTTTGGCGATTATGTGATTCAATGGAGTAGGTATCTTTCTTTTCATAGCGGTAATATCACAGCCGATCAGCAAGAAATAACACAAGCAACATCGACAGCAATCACAACAACACTGCATAGTTGAATTTTCCTATTATAACAGCGACTCAGGATAACACCGAATCAAAAGGATTTTACTTCCTGAGAGACTAACAGTGATTATGCCAATGAATTGTGTCTCAAATTTATGATTTTAACATTAACTGCTCATGGATCTACACTGAAGGAATGTGAATTCGCTGAAGTGATCACACGATCAACAATTTGAAATCGTAATCGAATTTAATAAGGAGAGGGGCCAAAAAAACGATTTTCAACACAATAATACCGAAAATATCATTAATGCAATCAATAATATCAATGTTGATAACAATACAAGCCAGTAAGATAATGTTATTTGCAAAATATTACTACTGCGTAATTATATATATTACGATGAGTTGAGTATTTCGGCGTTATGCCATCATCAAGAATATCTTTTTGAACCACGCAAAAATTATGGAAGAAATAGCACCGAAACGTTCGACATCATCGTAATATCTCCAACTGAGCAAATAATTCTTTGTCAACAACACACCTTTGCTGTTTTGATTCATCTCTTACAGCCTTGCGCCTTATAAATGAGGAAAGCTTCTAGTAACAATACAAACTATTCCATAGTAATCACAACCTTATGCAATGACCAAATTCGAGTAACACCTCCACATTGGGAAAGGAGAACAGATTCTGTTATACAAAGTAACATCAACTATTTGAAATCAAACAAAGCTCGAGTTTAAAATAAGATGAAAGTACAAGAAATGACGGGATGAACGAATATCCTACAAGGTGATATTAAGCATTTATTCTTAACAGACATTCGAAATGAAGGCCAATATAAACAGTAATAGATGAAATAATTATATATTCATGCCACAACATCAATGAGAATTACGGTAAATGAATTAGAAATAGAAAGTGATTAGAAATAAAATGAAATTCTTTGGACAAATGAAATAGAAATTTCACAACCGATCACCATTACTTATTTAATGGGTATTTAATAGCATCTCGTCATTGGATGAAAAGAAACAAATAAAAAACCAAAAGTCAACAATGAGCGACTTCCCTCACCGAACTTCGATGTTCCCCCTACCCTCCTCAGTTCTGACCTATTCAACCCGCAGCTGCCGCCTAAAGACGGCAGCTATAGCCTACTCCACCTACCATCCTAAAACACCACCTTTTATCATAATCCATCTACCCCCATCAAAAAACTAATTTGGCGTCAGACCTTTTACAGAGAATTAAAATCTCTTGCAGAACCTGTTTTCAGTTTACGAGCCCTGAAGAATTTTTCAAAAAAAACTTATCGAAATAAAATCTGGATCACAGTCCGTCTTTAGCTTGCGAATTATGAAAAACTTCTATAAGAAGTAATGCCATCGAAATAAGTAATGCCGCGAAAAAATGTGAGCGATGCACACGACCAAGCAGATTATACTATAAAAGACTGAGTGTCGACGAAAATGAGAATTTGTATACTCGCCTCCTTATACTGTAATTTGTATGCTATAATCATTTGAATGATTCAAATGATCTTCGTCACGATGAATTCAGCGCATTTAAAGGTGCTCAAATTGGTTCAGCTATTCGATAATGTAAATAAAAAACGTTTTCGCGACAAAATCTTGGTCAAGTTCGGAGGTCAGGTGATTGCTGCAACGTTCGTTTACAACACAGAAAGCCAGAAATTTGCCTGTAAGTGGATTTTGTCCTAGGCTCCATTCAGTGAACGTCACAGAGTCTGTTCTGCTCTATTCCGATGGTGTAAAAACCATTATGTTTCTCGACAACGCTTAGAAGACGTTACTGACCGAATAACCTGACGAGTGGTTCATTCCATCTTGTTCCTGGTCTGCCCAGGGGCCTCTTTACGTTTCTTGTTATCCACTGCGTTAGCCGACAGTTCAACAATAATCAATCATTCTTGCGAGATGACCTGCCCAGCGTCTTTTGCTAGAACATAAACATCTCACTTACTGTGTCTTTTATTCTGCTCATGCGACGCGAATCTTCTTTCCTTATTCTGCCCTTTCGAGAAACGTTGCACATCCGCCTTTCCATTTGGTCTTTCTCACGTCCATTTCCAGGCCAACTTTCTTGAAGATGGTCATTAGCTGTTGTAGATCACTTTGGAGTTCTTCAGGGTTTGTGGCTAATGGTCGGCCAGGATCATTCGGAAAGGATTAGAGAACAGCTTCTTTGACCACATCCTTCCTGGTATGTGGCCCGCTAACTTACCTTAAAGCAACCCGTTTGACTATTGGATGCGCAGCACGACTGAAATGCTGTCTAGTGAGATTGCTCGTCAAATATTGAGCCGAAGCGGAGAGTCTGTCAGGGTTTCAAAATTTGTCTTCTGTGGTCGTTAGAAGGACATGCTCGCATTTGTGCGTCCGTATGAAAGCTATGTTGTATAATGGAGGTGATTTTATTGAGTGATTCTGATCTATAATATTTCGGCTTATTGATATTAGAACGATTTCAAACGATGTTTTCAGCAAACAAATTTTTGAAACAATTTCTCACCTCGCATTCCCTCTGAATGCACTCAACAACATCTATTTTCATAATTATTTTTCATTGCATCAGGTCTATAGTCATGACAGATGCATTATGACTGGATTGTAATCATATATGTTAGTGTTGATGAAAATTTCATTGAATTCGAAAGTGGCTGGCTACATTTCGCAAAAAAAATTTGATAGACGTCGATGTTATGCTCATTTTCGTCATGAATTCAAACGAATTCTCTAGCAACCTTCGCTCGTTAAATAGCAACCAGTGCACTATTTCATTACCATTTTTACTTTATGCATACATCTACCGTTCATTGCTGCTTCAATTTCATCCAATTCTTAACCAAATCTTTAATCGTTGCGGTCATTCATCACTAACGATTTTCAAAGTAAACAGTGGCCATGATCTTCTCCAGCAGTCCTATTCTCCTTGTTCCACTCAAAATAGCATTTTCGATGATGGGGCCAATCAGTCAAGCCTGTAGGAAGATTGAATGCTGGTGTATGTGGAAATCGATGGAATTCATTAGTAAGAACAGTTTAGCTTGCGAATGTTACGATGATTATAGAACATGATTAATTACATGAATTCAATGTTTGTTCTTCTCTGGCTGACTCCGTTTACGAAACTATTTAGATTCATCACAAATAATACTTCAGCTAAATATAAATTTAGTGGAGAATTTTCTATACTTGCAATCGGACTGTGCGCAGCTTCCCATCTAACGATTGGTGTAGATTATAGCTTTCTCATTGCCGGAATTGCGCACGATGGAAGAATTTTTTCGCCATATCCGTTGGATTTCGCCATATTTATATGTATGCTTCGAATCAGCATGTCAACGACATGTCTTCTACGATTTCACATATTATACGTCAGAATGATAAATATTAGTTCTTGCAATGCATTTTACCAATGAAATCATTCTTGAACTTCTTTTACTCTACACCAACACATTTTTTTTCAGCGATTTTGACTAGGAATCGCTGAATGTGGTCATGAAAATACCAAGACTATCAAGTTGCGGGTTTACAGTGGAGAAAACCGCTTTATTTAATTGATCGATTTTTTGTAAGAGATGCGTTTAATATTTCTGTGATCGGTTAGGTTTCAGTTTTCAGGTATGAGAAATTGCCTTCTTCATGCGTTTCATCCACTTCCATTGAGTGGTAGTGAAATTGATCGTTAAATTATATCGTTCATTACATTCCACCTGACGAACTGTTGGACATTTATCCCCATTATTGTCCAACGTCTTTTCATTCTTCAGTGGATCATGAATTACAGTTATCACGTGCATTCCTACTAAAAAATATTTCTAGAAAAGAGCTTAAAGTGGTTTGTTCTATGAAAAGTCGCACTTGTCTATCCAAATATTACTTAGCTGATGCTACATCTGATTAGTCCATTGTTACTTTATTACTTATCTTCTTTCGTGAAAGAAGAACGTGAATTTGTGAAGCTCCGCTGTGCTTCATGCATTTTATAATCTATGCATATGCACCTATATCACTTGGTTGATTTTCGTTCTTATTTCTCGCAAACAATTCAAACTGCAATGACATTCCTCTAACTCCTTATGACTTCAAATTTTGACCACTTTGGCCATGAATTTCCATCCCAAAGAGACCCTTCACTTCAAGATAATTTACTCTTCAAACTCTTTTTAGCATATAGATTGGCCATCAAAGTGCTCATTTACTTGCGTTCTTCGCCGAATCAGTCCACTAACATTGAGTACGCACGAAATTTCTTGATGTGTTTTGTTAAGTATCCATTTTTGAAATGAGTGGCTGTTCACTTTTGATAATAGAATGGAAACATTCAAGTTCATCATGAATGCACCCAAACAGTTTTCATCGCTTGAACTTCTCACAGCAAAGCAGTAGCTGTAAGTAATTGAAATTTATACAACTGTTGCAATATTTTAAGAATTTTTTGAATTTTTTTGGAAATTTTTGTAAAATTGAATTTTTTAACGTAAATTTTGCAAACATTTGTTATTATAAATATTTTCACTGTATCACACACAGTTGGAATTATCGTATATTTTCAATGCAACACTGAAGAATGTATTCGGATTAATTGCATGAGATCGCTGATTCATTTTTAGTTGAACTACAATTACCTAAGTGTATTCATTTGAACGTTAGTTTCTTTTATTAAGCAAAATTTATTCTGCGTATGGGATAGTGCGAAACTTCAGTCAATTATGATGCATTCTTGATGGATTCAGCTAATAAACTTCAGTTTTCATTGTCATTTTCCAAGGAATTGAAGTACAAATTAGCAATGTGTGGATGAGATTTCAGTCAATAAATGGTCATCTCATTACGTTCTCGGAATAACACAAGTTGAGTTGGTCATAGCTGATCCATTCCAACGCAACTATTTTTATTTCTGTTCCGTCTCTTCATATTTTGATTTCAATTTTGACCTTTGCAAAACATTAATTCATTGCGTTTTCTGCATATTCGCTTTTCTTTTGTACTGAATGATTTTTATTCGTTCTCTGTTCTATGTTCACAAGTTTATTGGAGTATGTTCATAAGTTTATTGGATATTTCAGCAATTCTTCTAATTTGAACTTTACGCTTGACGACCATCCATGTGTTTTTTTCATACAATTTCTGCTTTGCGTTTTCAACATTTGAAAATAATATAGCACCTTCCATTATTATCCGATATTGAGAAGGTGCTTTCGTAAGAGAAGAGGCAATGGAAGGCTCAGTTAGTGACTACGTTTTTCGATTTTTGTGCACCGCTTTGGTGATTTGTTTTAGTGCGTAGTGCAAATTTCGTCGTTTTGAAGATAATTATACAAGAGAAGTTAGGTTGATAGAAGAATGGAACAGTTGCTGAAAATGATGCACGATATTTACGTTAGTCGAATGACGTGACACAGTCAAATTAATACCTGCTCTGTTCACTGAGAATATGAATTCCTTAACGGTATAATGCATTAAAGTGCGATTTATTGCTAAAAAAGTACGATTTATTGCTACAAAAAATGTTCGGTTGCTGTGATGGCATCACTAACTCTGTAAGGAAAGAAATCTGCCTTATTGCCCGAGTGTACATTTTGTTAGTAATAAATGAGATAGTTCGAATAAATGAGACAGTTTTTAATACGAAAATTCAATCAATCTGATGCCTTTACTGTCATGCTAGTTCGCCATTTATTTATCTGCTGAGAACACACTAACTTGTGGATGACTTTGAAGATGTCATTACCATACGAAGAAATGTTACTGAACGTTGTTGCATGCAGGGGAATTCCACCTATGAAGAGTAGCTTTGATGTCTTACTCAATAGGCTTATCATTCCGAATTTAATATTGTATCAGGAAGCGGGATCCATTTAATCGTAAAATTTTGATTGTCGGCATGACCGAGATTAAAAACAGCATAAATTATAGAAGAAATGATCATGGAATTACGGAGTCGTCCGTAATTTATGACGAATTACCGGTGTTGTACTGGTGTGCACACCGTTTTTGGAAGATCCAGAGGGTGTGTATTCGATTTAGCGCTGATCCAAAATCTTTGTTGAACTCTGTTATGGTTTTGAGGAAAATTCAGAAGGGAGAGGACAATTAAAGATTTTGACACTTCCCCCGGGGTTATGTTTGCAAAACGCTCTAGGCAATTAAATGATGCAATCAACTTTATTCGATGTTTTGAAGTATTTTGCCGAAGAAACTAGAATTTGCGTGTATTTAATTAGCTGTAAATGATCAGTTCTGTAATGATTTTTGCGTGTAACACAAAAGTGAAAATATTTTTTCCTAAACAGGAAAGCGTAAGCAATCTGTAAACGAAATATCCTCTCAATATATGCTCTACTTCAACTTTTCTAAATATTTGAAATAATGTTGCCAAAATGGAAACGTTGAACTGTAAAAAGTTAAGCCCGTTCGCAAAAGTATCTTCGTAATATTGCTTAAATTTGATGCAACTTGTATCCCACGTGAATTTGGATGAGAAGATTGAATCTTTTTCATTTTTTTTTCAGCAGTTTTTTAAAGTGATTTTGAGCGATTCGAATATCACAAACTGAGATGTATTATTGTTGATTATCCATCCATCGATGAGGATACGAACAGTGTGTGGTATGCTTTTTCGTTATATAAGCTGAAATTATTATGTAGTATTCATTTCACGTTGAAATTTCATCTTCTTCGTATTTAGTTGCACTCTTGTTTTGGACAAGCTTCAGTTGCAAAATAGTGAAACAGACACGTACATAAGTATTTGGTATGTGGGTGAAATACACAAGTGCTGAGAATGAAACATGCATCGAGGAAATTGCTTTGAATGTTGACAAAGCCAAGAAACCTCTAGAAAATCACACTGATTTTAGAAAACTTGCTTCGTAAAGCAACATCATTACACTGATTGTGAGAGATGGAAAACTAAAAATCGTTGATTTGAATGATGAACCACGAGGAATGAAGAAAGGCAGAGTATAAAGGATAGACAGAGTTTCTGAAAACCATCTTTTATTCAGCAACACACTTTGTGATTAGTGCTTTAGATAAGTGAAACAACTTTACGCTTCCAAGCTGATTCCATTGTATCATTAGTCTCATTCCTCCAAAGCTCTAGTAGCATGCGAAGAGCGTGAGAACATGAGAATCATGGATATGAGATGGTGAAATTAAATAGGAGATTCGTTTTGCATCAATTCTTTTGTTAATTCGTTGGCGATATTATATACGGAAACCATTCTGATCCTTTTTCATCTCTATTCATGTGGAATTTCAATTGCGATTGATTTGCGATATTTTCATTTTCCTCTCACATTCACTTCTTTCTGAAGATATTTATTTATGGACCGATGAATTGCGATTCAGCAGACTGTAATTGATGTAATTTGACTTCTGATTCTTTGGCGTTATTGGCAAAACACTGCGGTCATCACCAAACAATAAATGCGATGATTCTTGCGTCGATATTAATAATGGTATCCCGATTTAAGTCATTAGAAAGCGCTTCAAATGCTTCCACAAATAATTCTTTGGATATAGCATCGCCTTGGCTTGCATCTTTTCAGTTAGGATTATACATGGTTCACTTAAACAGCATAATATTAGTTGATCATCGATAACTGAGTTCTTGTGGTATTTTAGCTTAACATAGAACACAATTATTCAAAGCAGTTGCGACGAATTTAACTTTATCAAACTGTTGTTGAAAAACGCGATCAAAATTCTAAATCAATTTTTAAAACATAATTATCACTTAATCAGCACGAGTTGCGCAGAAAATATGTATTTAACTGATTACAAGTCAGTGATTTTAAAACGAAAACCTACATCTAAAAGTTGCCATAGGTTCTCACTGACATCTTATTATTTCTAACACATTCTCATCTCTTTTCTGCACTGTTTTTTTCTGAATCTGCGTTTTATGAGAGCTCATGTGCATTCCTATCAGTGATACTTAAGCTCTGAAGCCAAAAGAAACTTTTTTTGGCTCCCTCAAAAGAACATCGCAGCAACATTCAGTAGCTGTAGTTGAAATCGGCACGATGATTCATTTTCCGGATCCAGATTGCTGAACAAAAACAGGGCAAAGCAAAAACTGGAGTTGGAGCTGAAATTTTAAAAATGCAGAACTGCAGCCGAAGCCGGAGTCGAAATTCTGAATCTTTAGAAAATTTTAAGAAAATGCAGAGCTCAAGCTAAAGCAGGATCTGAAATTCTAAAAAGTGTGAAGCTGGAACAGGAGCCGAACTTTCAAAAGATGTTGAGCCAGATCTGGAGCCAGAATCGGAACTGAAAATTTTAAAAATATGGAGCCAGAGGCGAAGTTGAGTGAATTTTTTTAACTTAGGCGCCTCACTGATTTATAATTACATTGTAGTAACTGTCCGTTATAAGCGAAAAAGTTTTCAAATAAAGTAATTAAGGAATATTAATTGTCTTTGCAACATGCGGAATAATAAATTCAAATTTGGAAATAATCCTGAATTAATTCGAACGGCTTATCTCAACGTACGTTTAGCAAAAGTCTAGGTGCATATGGTTACTGGCACAGTTGTACACGGAATAAAATATGCAGCTATCTCAGAGTAGCAGATATTTGAAGGAGGGTAAAAGTACAGTAGTTTACCAGTTTTCCAAAGGGAGTGCAGGTACAGTAGTATACCAAAAACTTCAAGCAAAACGTTATCACTGAGCATCTTCAAGGGTAGTGTATATCACAACAGTTATTAGAACAAAAAATTGTTCTAATACTACGATAATGATTGTCTTTCGATACGAGACGTGCATATTCCAGTGAGAATGAATTTATGCCACGAGTGTATGACTGGTGAATAGTTCAAAATCATCCAGCAGAAAGATCTTGTCTATGCCATCAACACATAAAAGATTGATATATGCTCCCGCAATGTTTGTTCAAGAAGAACCTCAATATTTTGCATGGAACTTATATAACCTTACGACAGTGAATTCAAATTCAGTTGCAAACTGCTGTCTGGGAAAAGTTTCATTCGTTTTTTTCCCATCGAAAAACTGACTGATAATAGTATGCTCCAATCAATCCTTTAAAATAACGTTGTTGATGCCATAAATTGTTCTGCAGCAATCACTGCTGTCACGAAACGAGTCGCTGTACTAGTTCTGTCCAGTGTGTTCTCAGAAAGTGAACAAATTTTACAGATGACCGCTCAGTCATTCGAATCGCGACTGCTGCGAAAGTGCGAAGAAAAGTTCGGCAGATCAATGGATATTCCTGAATGCCTTCCGATTCTATCGCAAGTAATCGAACTCGAAAAGCAAGGCGTTTACAAGTGCACGACAGCAAATAGTTCTCGTTTGTTCCTGTCCTTTTTTCATCTTTTCAGTTTTTCGCTCTCTTCAGAAGTTGGCCGATAAAAATCGTCAGTTCCATTCATGTCACTCATAGTTCGATTCATCTAATTACCAATGATGAATATCATCATTGGTAAGTGTTGTGAACGTCAATGATGAGTGAAACTTCATGTCATTAGTTTTTTTGGGTGCATCTGGACCATTCAGAATCGATACTCAGGATAACGTACTTTTTTTTCTGGTCAGCTGGTAGACAAGAAAACGTGTTCGAAACATGAATTTCTCCAGTATTTGGGATGGTCTAATTGAAGCAGTTGAACCTAGTTTGTGCTTATCGCCAGTAACTTCTCTTGTATTGCACAGCGTATCAACTATAAAAAGGTTCACCTAAGATGATCGTTTCTGCAGAATTATGCCCAGGGTATTCATACGGTCAAAATAAAGACAAATACGATTGTTCACTTTTCAGTATCTTAATGATTTGGACGAATCACTTTTTTCAGTACGTACGTGTGCACATAATGTAGAATATGATTCCGAATGCGGTCAATTTGAGAGGTACATCAACCAATTTGCAATGCCATTTTTGCAATTACTATGTCTTTCTGGAAACGTTCTGAATCTACTTATATATCGACTTCCTTACTTCGATGGCAGCTCTTCAGTACATTTCTTAAGAGCGAAGGCACTCGCCAACCTGGTATTTGTGCAGTCCAGACTTCTTGAAGTACATTCATATCTTTCTTCAACCTTCTTGTCATTTTTTAAAACATAATCTGAAGCAGCATTTCATCCGGTTAAATAGAAACAATAGCTTTCGATTTCAAATTCAATAGAATTTCTGCAACCTTGCATGAACAATTGTTCAAAATAAATGCGAATTTTTCATGTTTTTCGTAGTGTAATGTTTGTTTCTTGTGAACGATTTGGTGCATATCAAACGGCCGTTTCGAACACAGGGAGTAGGGTGAGGGGATGAGTGCTTGGTCAGGTATAGGGATGTAGACTGCTGATAAAGGAAAAAACAAGAGCATGTGAATGGCGACGATTTCCTGTAAATGATAGTTTTGACTGAATGGAATTCTAGCATGCATTACGTGACACGAACCAAAGTCAGTCTGGTTCGAATGAAACTTGTGACTATATTTATTACTCATAGTTAAAGTACTAAGACATTTCATCTCACTACAAAGTGATCTTAGAAATTCTCGTAGACTGAAAGACCAATAACTCGTGCGCACTGATTTATTCAGATCAGTCGTTAACTTTTGTGGATGATGATTCTCTAGAGCTGTGAATGACTGCAGTTCTCTCACGTATTATATGTTCTATGTTTCCTGTTGTTAGTTCATCCATTTTATTCACCTCCAACGATGCAGTAGGATAATATTGATTTCTCCTTCCAGGTTATTCATGCCTGGACACTGGAACCCCATGATTCATTTGAGCCTCTTTATTGGCAAACGAAACCGTTCGTTATTACAGCTGCCAATATCAGTGGAACGATTTCGACTTGGTAAGTAGCTTTAAACTTAAGCTCAATGAGCATTTCAAAAAAAAACTGATTTTACCGTCCAGTTGAATTGAGTTCACAGCGAAGGATGATTGGAAACTGAAAATTCATGTTGAATGCTGTGAAATTTAAAAGTGCATTTCATGCATCATTGCTTCATTATTAAATTTCATTCGCGTAACCCAGTAAAAATATGCAATAAATTTAGAAACTTATTTATTCGAGTATTGATTATTTCATTCATCTAATGAATAAATACTTCAGGATGACTCTCCTGGTGACAATCGAAACTGTTTTATGCGTGCTTATGCCATTTCATTTTCGACAATTCTGCACCAAACGGCTCACACTAATATTATTATTGTCATCTGTTTTTCTCAGTTCAACATTACATCTAACATTTATATACACAAATTCAGTAATTGAGACACCAATCATCCAAGAAATACGTTCAAATCCGTCGACCAGCTGCTACCGACTCGTGGTTCGGTATTCGATGCAGATTTCCTCTGGTGCTGTCTATGAAAAGCTTTATTATTGGACACAGTTACTACTGTCAATCGTTATTCCCACAATTGTGATGCTGATCTGCTCGGTTTTGATCGTTACACAATTTACATTCAAGGTTCCTTAGTTGTTTCGCGTAAACAGCAACTTCCAAGCTTACTTCATTCAAAATTCCAATAGTCTGGCTAATTATGAACGATGATCAATCACACTGACTAATCGAATTGGTCTGTTTTCCCAAATTGCATCCGATGAGAATTAATCGCCCTAGTTCGCTGATCTCGAATGCAGAAGACTGTAATTTTTTTGAAAGTACTGCCAAAGACGTATTAAAGGGGAAAAAGGGTTGAACATTTCAATCATTACCTGTTTTTGTCCAAATCAGTTTGGAGAACCACTCGAGCGTATTTTTGTGAAAGAATTTAGAGGTTTATAAATTAACTGATTGTGCATATTGGTAAACTGTATTTGGGAAAAAGGTATATTTGAGAGCGAGGAATTTACGACGGGGAGTGGAACATATGCGTCCCAATTTTTTTCAGGTGTGATTTAGTAGGGCAGAAGAATTGTTTGATAAATTACGGCACTTTCCTTACCTTCAATAAGTGGTGCTGTAATTCAGGAATTAGGTGAAGCGTTCAGTCAACGTCGAAAGTGTGTTATAAGAATGACAGTTGCAACAACACTTTCTCATCTTCTGCTCGAAGGACCAGCTTTATTAACGTTCGGTGCTGCTGCACTCAAAGGTACGCCATTCGACCGTGTTCGTCCTATTTCTCTCCTACTTTCTGAATTGAATGCTGTCGTTTCAAACTTTGGTTGATCGCGTCAAAGTCATTTGCTCATTAAAAATCCATGAAAAGTCCCCTCATTAGTGTTCCGTTATGTAATGTCTTACTAACACGTTTTTCTAATTTTATGCAAATGTACTCGTACTGGATAGACAGATAGTAACTGTTTCGTCCTACTTGGAGCGTCATGAGCACTTTCATGCTCATGTCATCCCAACAAGCAGTTTGGTATTTTCGAGGGAATAGCTTCTGCTGTATCACTTATTGAAATATACCTAGCCTAGTGACTACAACCAATATTAGTGCGTTGTTCCCAGTGATGGAGAATTTTGGAAAAAGTGGCGCAGTTCATGCTGTCATGTTTGCCCAGAATTGCTCGCTTACTGCTCTCCTTACGATAACAGTGCTTTTGCGATTGCTTGCTCATCGCTCATGGTCGTGAGCACGAGCTGCTCAATGCTCCTGCTTACATTTTACTCAAGCGCTCATAAACACCCCAGCACTAGTGACTGGGGCACTTGCGATTTTTTAGCAAACGTATTGCTCGCGATCTGATCAAGAGTTTTTTTAGCTGCTCATTTTCAAGGTTCTCTTTTTGAGCAGAGTTGCTCACACTTCTCACCATAAAGAAGTGGCTCGCTGACTGCTCATGTTCGCATTTTGCTGATGTGTTCACGAATCCCCTTTTCTATTCACTCGATTCGTGATCTTCACTCATTCAGGCTCGGGCAGTGCCAATCATAACACAACAATGTGCATGCTAAATCATGGCAACAACCTGCTGTCAGTGTTCAATGCAACAATACCATTCTTCGTATTTTTGGCGTGTAACGAACAATTTCGACACATGACATGTATTTATGTGAAAGCACATCTGATACTGAATCAAGCAAGAAAACACACATTTATCGCCGAAACTGCATGTCGACGACAACGAACCACGACAACGTTGCAAGGCAGACCTGATCCTTACGAGCCACGTTTACTACTCAACAGCAATCAACACTCATTGCTCGTCAAAACTTTCACCAGATAGCATATCTCAAAACAGTAAAGCTTTACTCTGAACATTTTCGATCGGTTCGACTTCATCACTTGCATATTCTGTTGCATTTTCATTCTTCACTGATGATCAATGACTATTCATTTTGTGCTGAATAACATCGATTATGGAACCTCATTTTCGATTATAATTGCAAAAATGGCAGAAAGATTTCGTAAAGTTCCTTACATCCTCTGAGAACCGGCTGTTGGTCTAATACAATGCAGCTAACCATAAGACCGAACTGGTAGCGCATTCTAGATTGGTCGTAGCAGTGAACGGCATGTTGAATGTCAATATTCAGGCATTAAAACATATATGAAGACAAATTATAGTAAAATTGATAATGGTGTTTCGACTGATTTCCTTAATGATTTCATTGTTCCGTACTCCTGTGAAAATTATCATTTTTCACACAGAGACCTCTGGAAGTCGCAAATTATAAACAGTGCCGTGGTTTTGCTCAAATCAGTGATGCTTCTGTACGACAGTTCATTTGAACTATTTTCCCCTCCTTCGTCTCAGTTCATTCTCTGTATAGATGAGTGTGTTAGGAAGAAAAAAAAATCAAAGATGAAATTTCGCAGTCGAAGATCACGCCGCCTTCAGAAATGTCTGAGACGGGGTCCTCGAAATTCGCCGTTCCCCGCAACACATTACTTTGACCCGTATCAGCCCTACTCATTTGAAATTCATCCGTTTCGTACTCTTCCACTACTTTTATGAAGCTGCTAGCTAATAGTGGTAGTAACGGTTTTTCTCGCACTGTGTTATTTTGCATTGTCATATTTATTCAGATGCTTGAATTTGTGCACTTTCATTTGCCTATTTTTTTGTTCAATTTCTTTGCAGAAACGAAATCTTCTAGGTAGCACAAGTGCGTCACATTCTGGTTGGAGGTTCATCGTAGATTTATCACTGCATTTCACACAAATCGAAAGAAACTTTTAATGATTGACGTTTAGAGCATCCTATAACGATTAGTGCTGAACAAAGCAATACCAGACTAGAAATACTATGAGAAACAAAAATTGAAACGCACATGTCCGCACAAAACCCGTATAGGTATATAATAACAACAAGCAAATGTTGATAAAAACGATAAGCAACATTCTGTATGATTCAAGAACGTTTCATTCAATTGAATTTCCACATTCCCCAAGTAGATGTGAACCATAACTCAAAGGTTAAATCATGGCCTTGGAGATATCAAAATGAGGCCAACACAGTTTGAATCTCTGCATTACGACGACCAACCGACTCTCGGTAATACGACATCCGTATAACTGAACCGACAAAAAGAATTCGTTCATTCGAAACAGCGCAATTCTCGTAGCTCGAATGCGATTGAATTCGGAGTTATATATTCTACGAGAATCGTCGCACAATCTCAACGTTGTGGAAGTGCTTGCATCCTGACGAATTTTGATTACTTGCCGTAAATATAGTACAAGAACGATAAATTATGCCGCTTACACAGGTTATTCATTATTGACTGATGCAGAAATTCATTTGACTTTGATACCCTAAGGTATTTCCTAGTGAAGCGCAGTTGGTCGAATTCCGGAAGTAAAACATAAAGTAATAAATTACATAAATGCATATATCGCATGATGAACATTCCTAAGACTTTGCCATAATGAAAGCATCATAAAAATCATATATGATGCAACAAAAATGGTCGGGGCTTCGTTACTTTCCCATGCAGACGTGGTAGGCTCACAATGCTCTGAAATAGAAACTTTTAAAAGTATATTTTTCTTACAATGGCTGAAAGCTTTTCAAGTGATACCTGGAGTGGTATCATGATTGAATTTTGAAAGTCTTTTAGTCATTGGTTTCTTTGAAGTTAAAAATGGTTTTCAAATATACTGTAAAAAATTGGACAATTTGAAGTACTGAAATATTCAAAAATAACCGAATTCTGAAGCATTGAAGTCGTATTGCGGAGCTGAATGTTGAAGAACCTGCGGATGACAAGCAAGATGTCTGTACGAACGAATCCTTACTGCACCATTCGCCAGCAACGAGTACATCTTTATGATATTAAAGCTTTTTTTATGATACAGCAAAATGCAATTCGAACTCGAAAAGCGTGAAACACATTTTCTTTCGGTCATTCGCCAAATCATTTACGCATAAGCGCGCTCGATTCGCTGAATGCCCACTCATCACGCCAAATGGCTACTTCCATTGTTATTCGAGTAAGACTGTTTATCGTTGACACTTGCACCATACATTTTTTCTCTCATTTACAATTTTCACATCAGTAATGAGCATTCATTTGGCAATGAAAATTCAATGTACAGTCACATTACTTACATAACAGACTCGTTTTTTGGTGTCGCTCTCCTCTGCGATCATATAGTGCACATCGTTCTCAGTCCAATGACCACGACAGACCAGTTCATCTGAAGTTAGCATTATGTTTCGACGATGGTAAACCTCACAACCTTTGCCATTGAATTGCTAGCAATATGCAAAAGAGAAGCTAAAAATAGAACAAATTGTACGATGGCAGAACGAAACAGAACAAAGTGTTGATCTAGATCAGTGGTTCTCAACCCTTTTTGTCCCTTGCGTCCTTTTGAAAATTTTAAGATGCCTCCGCGCCCCCTAAACCAATAATTTCTTTAAGAATGAAACGCGACCAAAAGAATTATTGTTGAAGGATTAACATAAGGTATGTCTTCGACTACTTTACGACATAAAAAATAAAACCTCATCTCGCACCCCCTCCTACACTCCTCACTCACACCGTCTCATCGCACCCACTCACGCGCCTCACCCTCGCTCACCTGGCATGTCACATCACACCTCCAGGGCACACGTGCATTCCCGGTCGAGAAACTCTGATCTAGATGGAATGAAATGAGCTCATTTGACGATAGCTCTCAGTTTTCATCCAAATTCAATAATCAACTGACGAGTGCGATTCGAGTTACAATAAGGTCGAAGCTGAATGCTGTGCTCGTGTGGGCACCCGATACGTACAGACGACATTGGACAATCCGATCGGCTATGTCGACCTTTCACGGGACATTTCTCTACCTAGACATGAAATCGTATCAAATTAAAGTAAATCGCGATGAACTTATGAACGTCATGTGACAAATTTTCAGCGAACAATTCACTACATTAATTATCTTTAAAATTAAACATTTTTGATAGCACGAAAGAAGATTTTAACACAAAACGTATGTTCTAACATCATGTCCTTCCAAAAGTAAGGTTTCGATTGTTTCTGGAATTATATGTTCACAAGCTTCAAATTCGCTGCTGCACATTTTGCTTCTTATTACATCAATGATGTTCTTTTTTCGTTTGATAATCTGAAACAAATCAAACACGGTGTTACGGTCATAAAAACAACTGTAATGCTTATATGGATTTCAATGAAAAAAGACGGCATATTATTACGAACAGAACCAAAAATTAGACACCTTGACGCACTGATATCCAGATGTGCATCCATTGACCGCATGAACAATGAACTTATGTGCAATTCCGAGATTTTCCTCGTCAATGCAAACAGAAACACTTTTATTCTGCCGATGCCATTGTTCGATCCATTCATCTGCAAACATTTTGAAAGCATTACCGTAATGAAAATTGCTTTTGAAACAATTTTTGATGACTTTTAACAACACTATCTAAACTATAACAACACGTCCTGATAACGATAAGCTTCTGAATAGAAACAGACAATTTGATATCAGAAAATTGTTCCTTGTTCTTTTTTGATATCACAAAATCGTTCTCTAAAATTAACGTGGAATGCATAATTCAAAACAGTGAAGCATATTAAAAATTAACCGTTGTTGAATTGGTGAACAAACTCGGTCACAATTGATTTCCATAATCGCGGAGTGTCAGAGTTGTGATCGTGAATGAGGAACGATGGAAAACGGCAACGAGATATTACTGGAGTATCTGCAAACTGTCACTTTCATGAATATATCCATGAAGGTCAGCTGCTCTAGGAAACTCTTTTTCGGGAATCGAACGTGAATAATGTCCAAGTCGTGCTCGAGCACGAAATCGTGAGCTGATGTTTACGGTTCTCGAACTGAGAGCTTCTTAACACTCCAACATAACTTTTGATAAATGTGGTGTTAGACTGGGGATCAATCATGCTATTTTCGAAATGAATATTGTGGCGTAAATATATCACGCATTCAATATTTTGCGATCGCATTCACCGTCTCAATAGGACAGTATTACTATTTAAAGTCATGAAAGTGTACAAAAGGAAAGATGCATGCGAGTGAAGTCATAATGCATTGATCATTTGAGCTGTGAAGCATTAGCACCTTGTTGAGATCTGACTGACTAGAAAAATGTTGCATACCCTGCTTATATTTAAGTATTGTATTCGCAAAAGAGATGTCTGTCAGTTCATTGCAACTAGCATCAGCCGAGATGCCCATCCGACCACCTGAACTAGCTCGTTCGTGAATCTTAAAAAATATTCGCAGTGATACGCGTTTAATGACTGCAACAGTTGTGCTAAAAAGGAATCCTTGGAAATAATATTGAGAATATGAAAAGAATGAAATTAACTTCATGGACATTGCAATGAAGACAGTGTCCTATCTTTCAGCAAAAAAAGCTTGAATGCTTCAATTCAAAGCAGATCACAGATAACCCAAGTCCACTTGCATTATGCAACACCTTATTATTCGACACCTACTTAAAAACTGTGCCAACACTCATACGAAACCATCATTACATTTGCAACACATTTGTTTCAGCAGTGATAAGACTGAATTACGCACACTACGGGTGCGTTTAAACAAAATTATGCGAAGCAATAAAACACGAGATTGTGGCAAAAATTTGCGTTTGAATTACTTACTTCAACTGCTTGAGTTTATATTCGATACGACTTCAAAGTGAACTTACAATGCAGCGAAATCTTGATGACGGATTCGGAGTGATACCGTTAGTTATTTTAGCTGAGAAATATTCAATGCCAAACGAGTTCCACTTAGCAATACATTCAATGTGTTCGGCTGCAAGTTTTTATTTCTGAATTAATTCAGTACTCATATTAATTCAGCATTATTATGAACATTAACATCGATATTTGCTTAAGCTCTCATTCAGGAACTGCTTTGTACATACTCATTATAAACTACATGATGGATTCGTGCCCAAGAGCGACAATCCTTAGTATCAATGATAACGCTTTTCGAACCATTGTTGCACTGCTTCATCATTGGTTAACTCCTCAGTTCTACATCATTTTCATAAATTAGTCAACAAATAAAAACGAGATCACTATGTTGGAATTGTTTGTGAAACTATTGATTTTCATAATCCTGAGTCATCCTATTATCCATATTACGTTTCGAAACCATGAGATGAGCCAGTGGTTCTCACGCCCTCGCACTCTTTGCAACCTTTTAACCTCGTAGCGGATTGTCATTTCTCTTCCAGCAATCTATTTAATTCCTCTCTTCCCTTTAAACAACCTATTTCTGGAATTGATATGTAGAGAGGAAATCAAAAAGTTGATTCAATCATGAATAAGTTTGTAATTAAGCGTTTGTTGGTGGTACTAAGGGAGTCGATTGCCTGTGTTTAAAAACAAGCATTTTGAAAAAATTATCGAACGGCTATGGAAAAAACATGAAAAAAAATCAGTCGATATTGATTTCCTAACATCCTCAATGTTCTTCCACTCTAACATCTTCAAGTATCCTCTAGGAGGAATTTTCCCCTACGAGAACCATTGAAATAGACGGATGGAGTGAATGTGATAAGAGTGAATGATATGAATGCGTGAACCATTCTAAAATTGAAAGTGAAATATGTATTCATAGAAATCTGTTCCATTATGCATTCAAATATTCAGTTTTCGATGAATTTCGAAGGCAGCTGATAACTACCTATTAACGACGCTGAAGCTTGGTTTGCACTGAAACATGTTAGATGTTGTTCATTCTCAAGTACATACCATGCGTTTCCGTATGTGCTATTTCTGGACATGCCTGATACTGGAATCGATAGCGATGTGGATTCGCACACACTGTGACTGTAGATGTGCGCGATGTACACGGGCCATCCGTGACGAGATAAGTGAAATTTAATGGAGCTTCGAATGGGCAGCGTTCAGAGCTGGCATTCACTGAAATATTCGATTCATGTTTTCGCTCAATATAGCAATATGAAAGAGAAAGTAATCTAAATCTTATAGCATTATCTTCGACTCGAATGCGGAAGGAGAGCTTTGATAAGTACGATGGGGCTGAATGAAGTGAGATGCTTAAATCTGGTTTAACACCCTTAGGAGATTGAGTTTGTGCATTGAGAGACATTGTCAGATGCTATCAATCTATGCTGACTGAAATTCGGAGATGGCATTCTCTTTAACGTGGAGTACTTCCTTGATTGAATCTGATTAGGACACTGGTGAGGCATTCATTCGTATTGGTGAAAACAGCATTCGCTATTTGATGAGCAAACGATATGATTATGCTCGTGTGACCTTAATCATAATGTCCTACTTATCTGATCTGCCAGTCTTGATCACATTATTACACGCATCATTACGCGAGCTGCTCGTTTCAACTTTCACTCACTTTAGTTATTTCTGTCTCACTTATATATATATATATATATATATATATATATATATATATATATATATATTTATATTTATATTTATATTTATATATATATATATAATATTCATATATAGGGTTATATTTAAAGAAGCGTTTCGAATGATCAACCTCGAAAAAGCGTTGTCATAGGAGCATCACCACGAAATGAACGTCTGCATGCTGCAGCGATATTCTTGTCATTTATTATCGAACGCATACAACCAGCTACAATAAAATTTCCTTTAAGGCAGACAAGTGCAATGATAAAAATCTTGAAGGTGTCCGTTTGGTGGTTACGCAAATTGCCACTAGACATGATTCGTTCACTGGATGTAACGAGTTACAATTTCACATCCGATATAGTGGTCTCATCCGCCAGCCTTACCCACATTTCATCTCGATACACAGCGATGACTCACTCCTGTGGCTCAAAAGTTCTATTTATGAACTCACTTATTCGTTTCTGCGAACATACTTGATGGCATTGCTCGCAGATACGAGTTAATGGGTTCAAGCTAAAATCCGAGTTCCGTCTTCACCGATTTAGCTTTTAATGGAGGGATACGGTAGTGTTTGCTGACAGCAATTCTTTAGTCCGAAGGAGACACTAATAACTGGAGGATAATAGAGGGATGTGAGACGTATGTAAGATATTCCAGAGTTGTGACGAAGTCAGCGTTGTCTTGTTCGACTCGGTTTCGTATTGTCTTGATAATGATATGATTGAAGGTGACGATATGCTGTTCCAGTATTACCTAGCTGCCTTTAGAGTTAATTGAATCGTTTTTGGCGCTTTGTTCACGCCAATCAGCATCTGCTGCTCAGAGTGCCTAATGTGACCCTAATAAACCACTTCAACCAATGAATATTCACTTTTGTTTGGAGCCTTGAAGATGCCGTCATTAAACATTGCGCATCCTTAGAGAGCCATATCCTTTTGTACAGCTAAGCTAACCATCGAATTTGGATTATTGATGATTATCTCGATAATGGCGAAGTGAATGGGTAGTTCTGCGTGTAGCTCGCATAGGAGCAGTCTCGAACTTGCATCAATCTCAGAAAGGTTGACAAGCTTGAAATATGTATACTCAGCATAATGAAAGACGACCAAAGTGGATATTTGGAGAAAAAGGATAATACTGTGTGTTTATCATCAGACTGAGAAAATTTTTATGTGAACGCATTCATTAATCAGAAGTGGGAAGACGTTCCAGGGAGAGCTAATAGGAACAACCGTGTGATTTGAAAACCAATTTATTGATGATGGAATGTAAGAGCAAATCTGAAATAGTGCTTACATAAAGTTTGAATAAAAACGTCTTTGCGGTGTTTCAAAAACGGAATGAGCCGAACGAGGCAATTTCTTCTCACAATCAGTCACAAGAGGATAGCTGTTCAAAAGTTTTCCTTCCTTGCACCCAACCATTTTTCCTATCCAGTCAACCGTATATTGTTTTCAACCATTTACAACGAACTCTCAAGTCTTCAAGTGTTCCTTTTTAGTATTGAGAAATTTTACGATTACTTCCCATCATCATTCGGTTATATGAAGGAAACAGCTGAATACATCAACGAGAAACTGAAATTGTGCTGTGCGCAGACTATCGCTAATTCAGATACGTTTAGACTTTCTAACTGTGATAATCCAACTGCAAAAACACGACTGAAACATAAACTGAAATAGCTGTCATATGACACGTCTTCAATGATTGCTACTTAACTGATCCGTCTACATGTAATGTTATAATTAGCGCCGACATAGTCGAATCCAAAATGCTGCAAAAGGTTCCAATTGCATTGCATGGAACCTATTTTTACTCAGACTATCTGCATTGAGAAAACTTTTATGTGAACGCATTCGTTAATCAGGAGTGGGAAGACATTCCAGGGACATTTTAAGACGTTTAACTGCTAAATTCAAACATTACGACCATCTGCACGTATTGTCGTAATGCTTGAACAGGACATGTAATCGAGCAACCTATCTGTAATGTTTTGAAAGGGAATATCTAAGCGAAACGTTTGCAAATCGCTGAAGAGATCATTCAGTTCGTGTTGTTTTCGCGAAAAAGATGAGGCATTAATTCAGTTACATAATGTTCATTCATTAAGCTAAAGTACTTCTATAAGACCATCCGCATATTCATATTGATTAACGTTAATTGCATAGTGTTTGACTGGTATTTCTCATCAGTCTTCCTTATTAAGATTGTTTTCATACACATTTGAATAGAATACAAACTGAAAAAACATGAACACCTCCGAATTATGTCTACTGATGCATGAAGATAAAATCAAATAGCAGTGTCCACTTACATGCTGAGTAAGCAAAAAGTTTGAGTACAACTTTTTGTGATTGTATTTTAATAACAATTAAATACGACTGAATTGATCTTTTGCTAGTGATTTGTCGAAAAGTAGCGTTTATATTTACTTCTTTTGTTCGCAACAAGAACGAATCTGTCACCGACAAACACTATTCAAATGACACAATCAAATAATATAATTCGATAGTCGTAGCAAATAGAACGTATTTGTCAAATTGATTACTGCTTGCCGATAACAATGGAACAAGGAAGGGAAACGAGAAAGACAACCAAAGAAAGGCCGCTGAGTAAGTAGTAGTGAAAGCAGTCGAAAACTGTGAAACGTATTGAAGGAAAATAATTAGTTATAGATACGTGTACTTAAGGAGTGATCTCGAGGAAACCTACATGCTTCAAAAGTGAAATGTAGAATTTATAAAGATAATGAAGGAAATAATTGAAATAAAAATATTTGCCGAAGTTATTTTAGCAAATGAAATCCTGATCAAAATGACTGAAGTCAACCAAAAGAAACTCACTTTTCTTAAACTGAAGAACGTTTTTATGAACCGGGAAAAAAGCTACGCAGCGATAACATGAACCAATAGCACTGCAAGTTGATCATTTAGAATAGGATTAACAATACCTTCAATGCATGAAAACATCTCTTAGATTCCTATAGGGAAGCATAATGCATTTGCAATAAAGGATATTTTGACTGTAATAACTGTATTCATCAAACACTTCAAGAATATTGTCACCGTTCGTTGCAGAACTGGTACATGTGCTCGATTAGTTGGGTTAAATCGATTTACAAACCTCTGCCACTGTTTCGTGCGTTGACTAACATTATTTTTCGGGAGTAATTTTTAATAGAAACTACACGTTTAATGTTTAAAGAATGAATATTTCAAGCAAAATTTTCGAGAAGATGCTGATAATTATAAGTGGAACATATTTTTTGTGGAGGGGATATAATGAAGAGTGCTTTTAGTGCTCACACAATTAAAGTTTCATTATGTTGATACGGACTCGTTGAATGCATCAAAGTATGTCAGAAACACTTCAATTTCGCTCACTGCAGCTGATAAACTGCACTCGAATGCACGGCACTTATTATGGAACATCAAATATTCAACGAATTTTCCAGTATCGTAACAACCCATTCAATCATCAAATCAACTGTTTGATATCATTCAACCAGAAGCGACAAATCTATTCAACTATAAAATACGTCTAATAACTCTATTTGCATACTGAAATCAACAATCTTTAACACATTCTATGACTAAAGATAAATTCATATCTGCATTAATAAGCGATTGGTATACGTTCGCTTAGAAAGTGGTTCGTTTGAAACATGGCTCATTGACGAACGCATAGTAAATAGATGTTTGTTTGCGCACAAATGAAAGAGATTACCTGTTCAGATGAAACAGATAATGATGATCGTGTTGAGACATTGCAACACAACGTCCCAATGAATCCACCCATGTGGCATTAATAACAACTGGTGTGCTCCTTTCGCTTAGATACCAACTTCCTTGCCATTTTAGATCACAGTCTTCTAAAAACATCAATTTTAATAGGGTCACATATGAAACTCATCTTTGTAGAACTCAACTAATACAAAAGAATATTTGAGATCTGGCTTGAGGATTTTCATCATGTCATCTTAATTACGAACAGCATTACAGTTCATTATAACTGCATATGAAGAAGACTGGAATCAACCAGAAACCGCAAAAATCCTTCAGAATTGGACTTGCTAAAAATTTTAGCTCGGACGTCTTTGTGATATTGGTTTGAACTTATTTGAAGTGAGTTTGATTACGTTAAATCACTGAAAATTGAAGTAAATGTGGGAGAGTTGTGAAAGAAGCGATTTCAAGATTGGACAGAAAATTTCCATGTTACATTCAAATATCACTAACAACCGAGAACTTAGCTCGATTGCGGGATGTAAAATACATTTTAACTGCTAAATAAAGTTTGTATACAGCTTGCATACGAAATGTGTTTTTAACAAACATAAATGTTGAGAGATCTGAAATAATGTTGTTGTTATTGCACAGCAGGATACTATTGTTGTCACGGTAAGCGACTTCCAAGCAAATTGCTAACTCACAGTGCTCATTAGATTCATTCCCTCAATAATTCCTTTCCACTTAACTCACAATCTAAAATGTTTAATAGGCACCTCAAAATCACTGTCTTTGCAAGAATGCATCACATTGGACGTTTCTTATTGCAGATCACTTAACTCCACACTAATAACATTTATTGAAAATTTTGAACATTTTAAAGAGACTATTCCGACTGGTGAACTTAGTTTCTTTGAAATAAAACAAGAAAACTCGAAATCTCGAAATTTTTCTTCAGAGCTGAACACGGACACATTGATAACAAAAACGTTTGGATCATTCGATAATTGCGTTGCAAGTGTGTTACATCATGTTCACTCCACCGTATGCGTAACAATTCCTTAGAATGACCAAATAATGTGTTTGTTCGTTGCCAAATTCATGCATTTCACTTAAGCGAACCAGAGTCACAAGCATGAGTTCATTAACAATCTAATTATCTTACAGTTGGTATGTGTCCGTCCCACTTCCTCTCACTCACATCATTGCCTTTGTTTATCGAATTATTTCCAGACAAAAATATTGTCATGCAGTGAAGCACACTGAATGATTGGAGAAAATTACCAATTTTAAATTACCAATTAATAACCGTTTACATACGTAACTCTCTGGTTCACTACGCTATGAGTAGCTCAGTACTTTTCAGGAACAGTAATAAGTTATTGTTGAGACATTGTTGACGAAAACTTTTGCTAACATTCACATGGATTTCAGGCAGGCATACAGGCTTGGATGACCTAATGTGACTGTGATGTATCAATCCATCAGGGAAAGACAAAGGAAAACGTTTCGCAATAGAAAGATGGCGCAGACAACGTCTACAAATCAATTCATCGTTGTGTCGTCAATCAAAATTTAGAAAGCACAACTTAATTTGCATAAAGTGACATTTTCATCCGGATCATCTTGTAAACGAATGCAATCCTCTTGTGCATATTTATACCGCTTCGAGTGGTTTGTCAAAGATGGTCATCATTATTGTTCACTGGAGAACGAGAACCGCTTTCGATAAAACAAATGTTTGGATGATGCACTTATCGCATTCCTATCTTGCACAGAAATGCTTCAGCAAGCAAATAACACACCTGTTTAATTGCATAGATAGCAAAGTGCTTTAATTCAGTATAATACAAGTACTTGAACGCATAACCGCATGATGTTGGCATTCTAAGCATTCATTTCATAGCACGTAGGCTGTAATCCGATCGACGCTTTATCGTGCTCATGATGGACACTGATGCCGTCTTATGGATCTCCTTTAGTTAATTCGCTGTTTTTTTTTGGAAACTGCGCTTCCAATTATCCATCCAATCAAAGTTTGTCAATCTTCGCTGATTATAACGAAAGTTATGATAAAATTTATCTTCCGTGTATTTGAACGGTAGTGCTGGCGAAGAAAAAAAAACGAGATTAACACTTGAATGTTATCCTTTCAGAATTTGCGTATAGTTCTCAAGACTGCAATCCACTAATATTATCCTGATATAACCGATCACTCTGTTCCGAAAAAAAGCAGAACTGCTTCAGCATTTGAATTTTGAAGATGGTCACGTCAGAAAACACTCATAACAGAAGCGTATTTCTGAAGCGTTAGGATGACAACACCCACTGAATAGTATTTGAATTGTTCATAATGAATCTGAAGTTTTAATTCATTGAATTATATTTGGTTTCTGCGCATTGTTGCTTTTATGCTGAAGGGTAAACTATTTTCTGAATTCAAACAATTTAACTGATTTCGTAAATCGGACATATGCTAGAAGTCGATGAGGGTTCGTTAGGTGGTCATACAGGCTAGAAATAACTCGAATGAGAAGAAATCAGCTTGAGAGTAGAACCAAGTGAACAATGCTTTGTTGTTTCGAGCAATCGTAATTGTTAATTGCGAAAATCAAGATACACTGGGGACAGTGACTCTGGTTAAGTGTGTAAGATGTATGATGTTCGCTTTGCAACTGTGCGCTTCTCAACGATGCCACACTGAATAACAGAGTCGAATCAAAATCACCCATCAGGATGTATGTATCTTTGCTGAATATCAACATGCGTTTCATTCGGTCATATCGCACGAAAAATATTCTTTCAGAAATTTTTTCTAGGAGAATAGCGAACTTGATAGGAATTGTAACTGTTATGGCAAACGATTATAAAATTACACTCGTTGTGAGCAACTATTTGAAATGTAACATCTGAGTGCACTCACGAACGATCGAAGGAGTTCAAGGTGTTCGATTAAGGAAATATTACGTGCCAGCTATCACTTATTTATTTTTAGCATACTCATAATAGCGCGAAATGAAATAGAAAATGAACACCGCTTCGAATGTTTGCACGTTATGAAATCGAGCACTGCTTGGCTGATTACTCCAACATTATTGAGATTCATTCAGCTAGAACCAAGCTACAAAGTAGACTTATTGCGCAGGAACCTGGGCGATGCAATGCCAAATTCAGCCTTCTCGCATACCAATGCACTCAAAATTTCTCTTTCTAACTGATGAAATTTCAACTTTCTTTCAGTTCATGGCGAAAAACGTTCAGTTATACTCATTATGGAACCAATATCACACCTAAGGTTTCGCCTAAAATCATTACAAAAATGGCTTTCTTATAAGAAAATGCTGAGGGACAACTATCACTTCATGCAAGACTGAGAGAGGACACTGAAGGAATAACTGATAAGAACTGTAAAAAGAAAAAAATAAGAAAGCGAACGCATGAATGACGACTCACCGGTCGGTAAATCGACGAGTTGCGCGAGAATCCGAGCAGAAAATATGACTAGAAGAATGATGAAGACTGTAAGCATGATCAGCAGCTCATTACATGAATGAACGAAGGATTTCGAGGGCTGTATAAAGTATATGTGAAAAATGTGCGTTTATATCACATACAAATAAATGTATCAGTCTATCTGCATGCTATAGCAGATATGTTATATAATATGAGGATGAGAAAATAAAAACGTGAAATGAGATAGATAGGTTGTGGTTGTTGGTGGTTGGATACTGGTTCGTTTCATGTTCAGTTCATGCAATCGTCATTGAGGCGGAGCACATGCAGCGGCATTGATGTGCGCGGTGGCAGTATGTTCAGTTGGAAAGCAAAGGCAGGCGGAGCAAGTGAGCAAACTAAACAAACGGTCATCGAAAGACCCGAAACAAACAACCCATTGCACTGATTATTATTCATCATGCATCGACGCATGTGCATCGCAAGAACGTGATGAATTATGAACAAAAAAATGAATTTATTCATTCAAAAAGTTTTGTTCAGCGTTCGCTTCACCACTTTTCATCCGCATTTCACTTTTGTGTTCGTTCATCTCAAAACAATGAAATAAAACGAATTTATGTTATAAATGTTTCGAAGAAAGCCAAATCATTTAACAATTGCGCATCATAATCAAAATGCGTCAGTGGATTGGATTTAGCTTTAGTTAATTCAGGTGGAAGATCTTCTGCTGTTTAGTCGCAAGAAGTTGGTCTGTGAAGCAAGAAGGTAGTGAACCCAGGAAAAACAGTGGCAAAACATTGTTTCAAATATGTTATGGTATCACGTCTAAAATCCCAGTCAGATGAATACCTGCCGATAGTTTGCAGTTGATTAAATGTGTAGGGACTGGCGCAGTCATCACTGGTATGCAATGATCGAAATCTTTCATGAATAAATTAAGCAATAAATCTGAAATGAGGAAATTTCGAGCAAAAAAATGGGTAATGCTTCTAAAAAATCGAATGTTCTATTATATGAAATACAATACAACATTCGATTTTATAGACGCATTAAGCAACTAAATGAATCGCGAATGAATCAGACTATCACGAGTTATGACGAACAAATAGATGATCCAACTGTTTTACAATTACCTTAGACGTCACTCATGTCAGTAACGGTGTCGAAACAACGTTTGCTTTGATCTGTAGCTGTACGAACCCAGGTCAAAAACTCAGTTTCACTCACAATATCCTGCATTCCTCAATTGATAATCCACCGAACGATTAAAAAACCTGTCGAACTTCAGTAATAAAGGCATTCCAACTCAGTCAGAAAGTTCATACATTGGCAACGTTATGAATAGAGGTTACTTGAATTTATTGGATGAAAATAAGAGGTGCTCCATAGCTGTTTGATCGCTTGTTGTGACACCGACTGATCATCTCAAGTCGGTTATTTGAACGTTTCAGCGCTTGCATGCAATTTGCTAAGGTCAATGTTAAAGGTGAAATCATGGGCACATTTAGAACAATAAATAGTATCGTTAGATCATTGACATTGGCACACCATTCGGTTGCGAACAAAACTTCCCCACCTCCATCGAGCAGGGATAGAATTTTCATTATTTTGTTTGCGGATCAGAATGCCTTTCAAGCAGAAGTCCCTAGTGCTGCAATTCTGCATTTTTGTAATTATCCCACTGAATGTACTCTGTTTTACATCAGTTGCGTTTTCTGCCGATGATGAGCTGCATGGCTGTATTAATTCATTAATCGAATTGAGGATGTTTTGAGAGGGCACGTTTATGACGCTGACTCCATAGTCATTTTAATGGAATAATGTGCACTGCATTCACTACAAATACCAACTAGGTTTTCTATTCCCACATGAATATGATCTATGAAAGCTGTCAACTGAACAAAAATGTTCGTCAAAACTATCAAAACACTATTCATGCATTATCTCGACTAAGCGATTCCGATGCACTATTGATGTCCTTTAAAAGGTATATGGATTGCTTCCTTACAATTAGAAACAATTCTGGACGTTTGATTTTAACTGAGAGATTTCTCAAAATCACATCAAATTAGATTTGAAAATATAACGTAAACTCCATTCCTTAACAAGATGCGTTGCTGAAGAGATCGCCAGCCACAGACCTTTGAAAGTAGCAGTTTACATTTTTTTAAATCTAGCATAATGTTGTCCAAGAACGATTCCTCATTTCTCAGTTTCAAATTTCTTTCCAATTAATTCGCTATAAATAGCAGAATGTTATATTTCGTTCTCAACCATGTTCATTATTTGTTACTATTATTCTATTATAATCCAATTGTAGTTGATATCGAATGTTTATTCTTAAAATTCTTAAAGCCCACCGTTTGTCAGTATTTATTGCTATTTTCTTACATTCCTTACTTACCTTCTCTAAAGCACTAAAATACTCTCGAAATCATTAATTATGGATAGCGAAATGGCACATCTCATTTTTAAAACCTACTTTTCACTGATTCTTTCTTTCCTTAATCTTCTTCCTCCCTAACTGTCGTCGAAGTAATATTTGCGCCTTAATGTCCTCTCATATATTTCCGATACATATCGTGCGAATAGATGTCATCATTATAATCCTTCTCATGAAATGATCCCTTTCATTAACGGCCCAATCAATACAGTTTCACAGTTTTTTTCAGCGAGCGTTTTTAGTACTTTTGCTATTCTTCAGCTCTCATTGCCACGATATCAAGCTTGTTGAACTTTGCAATTTTTTTTCTCGTCGAAATTCAACAGCTGCTCGATGGAACTGAAAATGTGATAGAATTGTTGCAACGAATTCATTCTGAGAAAACTGGAGGTTCGTTTGAAAACTGAAATTGAAAGAATCGATAAGATTTCTCCACCAAACGTAATCTTTCAAGAGAGTATACTGATACATGAAGAAAATGAAAAATTTTACCAACTCATATTATATTCGTGATCTCAGGGTCATTGTGACTTCTTAGGCGTACATTCGTAATTCTTTTTTACAAACATCAAGAGATGGAGCACTACAAAAGGTCAAAATAAATGATCGGTATTTTCTAGCATTCAATTTTGTATTTTTGTGTTTCCTGAGTACTCTGGTTATTTCCTTCAAAATCACTAATTATTTAACCATCTTCCTTTCAATATACTATCCACAGAATGTTTATGCTCTGATAAATGCCCATTTCTTTTCGCATTTTAAATGTTTCGTGATTCAAAGTTGTAATTTTTTTCGTCACTTAACGTTAGTCATCAAATTTTTTCTGGTTAACTCTGTTTTCTTCCTCGTTCGTAAGTCAAATCCAATTTTTAGATATCATACGATTTCATGCTAGAAGAAATATTATGGTCGCCAATCTCAGAAAGCCGCAATGATTAACAACGTTTTTATTCATCTGTTTCACGGCTTTTGAATTGCAATCATTGTATTATTATTCATGCTCGGTCTCACAGTTGATTGAATTAGATCCATTCCGTTTTCGTCACGTTTCGATGTCTATCACGTCATGTATTTTGACACTTTCATTCGCTGAATTCTAAACTTTAATTGTACAATAAATATATCAAATCAGAAAATTAGACAGAAATGCTGTTCCTGTAATAAAGCACAAGAAGGAAACTTCCGAAACAATTCGTTTCCTTGTGAAATGATAACGCTCATCGTTAAAACACGTTACTTGATATGTTTGAACCCATGTTCAAAAAAAAAAATCGCTCTGTCGTGTTTCCGGTTTCGCATTTGCAGAACACCCTCTTTACTCCTATTGAACTGAACTGAGGGGAGTTGTCTCGATGGCTTGAAATTTTGAGACGCATGTTAATAGTAAGAGAATTAATAAAAAAATGCTTGGATTTAAAAATAGATGTTAATTGCGGATCTGTGCGCTTTCCAGCTATTGGATGCGATTCGATAAGAACAAATCCAAATGACATTTAAGTTAGTTCATGCAAAACTCGTCATAATTTTGAGGATTTAATAGCTGAGGAGAAAGTGAGCAATTAGAGTGCAGTATTTTCTCAGAAGTGTCTTTGCATAATTGTAAGTATACTTTCCCACTTTTGTCAGTGGTAGTATGACAAGAGTATAACAATCCATCTCATAACAGAGTTGTTTTTTGTATCAACTGTAAACTCTTCAAAAGTTTCATAACTGAATTTTAAAAACATACTTTTACTAAAGTTTATGAGGAGCTATTGTCATCGATCGATCGATCATCCCTCGACATTGTATAATATTCTTTTTTCTTTAATTTCTCGTTAAACGTGTTTCGATTGTTTGATTGGAATGTCACGATACTCTACAAAATGACACCCACACGTTTCGGATTAACCGTTCAGTGCTATACTGCCTGTCTGATGCGTACGGCGACGACTTAATACATCGGCATGATTGATATTTTGAATGTGATATATAATATCTGGCCTACTCTTCTTCATTTATCGAGAAGAAACCCGCTTCTCACTCTCTCATCAGTTCAAAATGTGAGAGGTAATCGAAAAAAGTTCTAGTGTAAGTTATCATCAACAATTAATTTCTTCGAGATGGACCGTAACAGTTCTGTATTGCCTTATTGTTTCTTGCTGCAAGAGATAAACGAATCCCTTGACAAATAGGAGAAATTATCACTTGAATTCTTCCGTATAAATCAGCGATTTCCCTGTAAGATTAAAAACGAATTGAAATCATTCAAAATCATGAAATCACCTATCATTACTAGTAATGCTCTTAAATCAGACGAGATGATCTCATCAACAGCTAGTGGTGTATTAGAGGTGCCAGCAAATACTTTAACCGTTGCAATTAAACCTACGTGCTATTCCTCGAATGAATTCGATCTTCTCTGCGATGTTTTCATTCTTCGAAATAAACAACAAATGAAAACGCTAATATAGACCATTCACTTTAATCTATAAGATATGCCACCTAAGAAGGCCCTTCATATATCAGCGTGAACGTCTTCTCCATTGCTCACATTGCTTCCACGAACGTCTTCTCTGTTTTCTTTATTATTTGACGGTTAGCATCCGATTTCTTATGTCGTTGGCCTCTTAAAACAAGTCGTTTTTGTTCCTCATTTTCGCCTTGGTATCACGCAAACCCAATATGAGAATTTTAAAAGATGCATTCATTTCACTGCTCACAATGCAATGAACTTTTGAATCTATATCGCAAAAAACAACTTCGACAAAAATGGTCATTTGAATATATCTGTTGTTTAGCTTCGTCACTTCACTTTTATAATTTCAAACTTTTTGTTGAAAATAACAACGTATATATTTGAATGCACTGGGCAGAAATTATGTCAGAATTTCTAATGGCTAGCAGAACATGAAATAAAAATCAGAACCTTTTTGAACTGCTAAGCTGCATAAAGTCTTGCGTTTAGCTGCCCTCTTCACCGTTAACGCCTCCGTTAATTCACTTGAATCTGCTAGGCTGCTATCTATGCTATCGATGCTCAGCTTACCATGCGACATATGAGATTTTATAATTTTTTTGACTGCAGTTATGGATATCTTCGGCGTGATCATCAGTCATGCGAAGCAATCCTATATTTGCGAACGTTTGCAAAAGCATTCAAGCGTTTTGTTCGTTTACTAGCTCCCTGAATCAATATCCTTCGTTTCTGCCTCAGTTCTCCACTCTCTTCTTATTCTTTCAAGTGCTCGTCTATTCAGCAGCTCGTTACTTTTTATGAATTCATTTCATCCTGGTTAGTCCTCGCCTCGTGGATTCCAGCGAACTCAACTCAGTTTAATGCCTTCGAAGAGGAATCAAACTATTTGATTAAGAATTCAGTTGCTAGCCAGTACATCTCTGCGCCCAGTTGAGCTTCTAAAAAATTGCTGGTAGTCGTTCTATTGAAATGAATGCAACGTAATTTTTCCACTGCAAAATAACTTCTTCTTCGTATGCTTCTGATCTTGACCAATCGTTCTATCATTAGCAAACTGTTACATTGAAAGTGTACTGCAAAACGGAAAATGTAATGCAAAACGATTTCTGTTCTTTAATATCCTAGCTGTTTCATCCTTTAGCTGTAGTTCACCACAAACCGTTGAGGATATCTCAGCCTTTGATGAGCGAAGAAAACCCCTCCTATATTCTTTTGAGCGAATTTTTAGAATATTTTACGGTACAGTTCAAAATTCATTATCAACAATAGTTACTTTTTAAAATAACGAATATTTGAAAGGTGAGGCAGAGAAAATAACTCAGAAATATTTTCAAAGATAATGGCAGTCGAATGAGATTATCAGTGGATTTATCAATGCATGTTCAGAAAAATGGATTGAGTGATTCAGTGTATGCATGAAAGTTAGATGGTTGGCTTAAGACTGGATATGTGATGCAGCAGCATTTGTCTATTGATGTGTCTAGAGCGAAGGCCTTATGCTCGCATCGATTTTAAGCTGCGTGCGTATGTGAGCGACAATACTTCCATGATAGCATCATCTTCGGGTCTCGTCTCGAAGGTAACGTTGTGGCAGTGTCGTTTCCATGAAGCGGAGCGACATCGATTTTAATGATGTTCGTCGATGAAGATACCTCTCAAGATAATCTGCTTTCTCTTCACTTCTTCAGCCTCATCTCTCATCTTCCCCAAGGCAGTATTATCGTTCTCCACTCTGTATCTACGCACTGCATTCTGCTCATGTCTGCTCTTGCTAACTGCATGTTTCTGTTCATGGCTTCTTATTTATTATAAGCTGCTTTTTAACGTGTCGCTCTAGCGTTATTCTGTCACTTCGATCTAGTAATGCTGCATCCGAGACGGTTATATTATTTCCCATCAGTGAAGGCCTCACTTTATTCGATATCTGATCTTTTATTTCTATTTAGTCACTGTTATTTTACCTGTACATGTCTGATTCGGCTGCTCAAGAAGTTATCATTTGTCGAAATAGAGTTCAATTCAGTCATGAAATCTCACATTTAAAATAAGTGAGCTATTTGTTGCAGAATTTATGAATTATAATGATATGATCCTTTCATTCAGAAGCAGAGACATACGTGATGAGTGACACTCCAGCGTTTTACAATCGTTTTCTGAAAACAAATCGCTCTAGGCAATCTAGCAAGAAATTCAATGGATTTTCATCAATTTCACTTCTACATCTAAGCTCTAGCTCATTTACTTCGTCACTATAATTTTTTCACATTTCAAGCCTAACAAATTGCGAAATTTTTATTAGTTCATTTATTTTTGCGGAAATATTGGTCTGTTGGTGAGATGGAGATGTATGATTTGATGCGCTATTCCAGATGAGCTAAATAGTTGTCCTGTAATGAAGAGAAGCTTGTTTGTTTGAATTGCTATTTTTGTGAGCAGCATAAACCTAATATTAACTGTTGGTGTATCAGGGTGTTCCTTTTGAAATTATTGAGAGGGACATGCCCACATTAACTGAAGTTTGAATGCAGAAAGTTTAGCTTTTCTTTAATCACGAATCATTAGAATGCTGATCTTCAAATAGCACCTTTGAAGACTATTGAATATAAACAAAAGCGATTCGGTTAGTTTAAGCCTAAGTTAGTTTAAGCCCTGAATTCAAAGCCTTGATGAGTGTATTTAATGTTAGTCATAATGTATACATGAATGAGCACTCTTTTAGCTACTCGTCTTTTAGTGTTATTGCACAACATGCGCACTGTGGATGCAAGAGGTTCATGCTCAGAATCTGGATTATCGTAGCAAACAGCAATGCAACGAAATGCGTTGTCTGCGGTGCTAAACTGTGTGAACTTCGAATGTGAACGCATGCGTCGAATGTGAACTTCGTTCCATCTGGAATCCGCTTAAACAAAGCTGAGAAATTAAAAAGCACAACGACTATCGCAGATTTCAAATCTGGTCTACCATACACAGAAATGATATCATCCTCTCCAGTACCGTTCCGTTGAGAACGTTCAAAAGCGAACGAACGAGACGTATTTCCTTCTGCATAAATCGAAGGAATGACCTGAAATCAGTTGCATTTTTATCCACATTCGTATTGTGTGTCGAAATCCCGAGTGACGCATGTCTCCTACGCAATTTCAAGCTGTGTAACGTATACAAACTGAAAATCGGAGGTAACATCAGTCTAGGTTTCTTGAATAACTTGCGAAATTAATTTAGAATTGTTCAGGGATATGGTTCACTTCTCACAATGATAACTCTGCATTCTTGCATTCCCTTCCCATCAGTATCAGATCGCTCTGCAGAGAATTTTCAAAATAATTTCCTTCTTCAATTATTTATGATAGCAAAAAACTGTTTCGTGAGTAACTGAACAGCTTTCGAAGCTTTGATTTTTCGACAACGCCTGGCCTTCATTAAGCTATTCCGTCAAATGATAAATAATGTGCTGACGTGCTGAACTAGTAGTACTCAGATTAGGCGAATTTAGTCGCTGTTCAAATTGTTGGTAGTTTGTTTGCTTGCCCAAACGAAACTCAGCCCTATCATAACAGTCACTATCGTTCCATTCATCTCTTAGTGCTCCTTTTGTTTATTCATGTTCATAGCATTCCGTTCGAGAATGGAACATTTCGTTGCCCATTTGCATGCAAAATGTTTTTATGCGTGGTATGTATGCAAAAGCGAAGGAATACAACCACTGACGTATATTCTGAGAACGCATTAAGGATTGTTTTTATCTTTTATTGGGATCTTTCTTTTGTTGCCTTCGAAGTTTCAGGTTTTTGAATCGTTCATAATTTATGAACCATTCAACTTTTATCAACGACTGAGCCGTTCGCTTTGCAGTGACTGCTGACTATCTAACGCAATAGAGACCCGAGCTCGATATGGTGAAAATCGACTTGGGCGATACTGAATCAGATCCTGAACTGAATCTCGAACATGCACCTTCAGAGCAGCCTATGGCGATACCGACCACCACTACACCAACAACGACCACAGAAGCAACAACGTAAGGTGTTTGTGAATGTCGATTCTCCCGTTGCTCCTCTTTTGAACCGTCGGGATTCTCTGCAATTCGTTCTTTTTACTGTTGATTCATTAAAATTTCGCTGTCCTTTGTATCATTCCTTATCCGTTTTGAATGAGTTCCGTCATATTCTCTCTGCTGTAATATTGCTTCCAAATAATTTCATCACTAATATGCGGATAGGTTAGGAAGATGAGCCATGAATGCTGAAGTAAATATTTGGATTTGTGTTATCTTGTCAAGTTGAGAAGGCGGGTTAATGCTGCTGCAATGTTCATGCTTCGAATTTTGAAAATCCTGAGTGATTCGTTGCTCTACAGAATTACTGAAGGGATCATATAACCTTCCTTCATCAAATCTTGTGGGAAAACAAGCAAGTAATAACAAGTATCTTTTGTCGATGTTTCAAGGAAATGTTGAAATGTTTGAAATGAAGTTTTCACAAAAGGCAGTGCACTATTGCAGTTTATTTAAGCGGTGTACCAAAACCGCAGATAGCAAACAACAAATCACATTATTTGAAGGTTAGATTGAAATACTGATGTGTTGCACTATGCGGAGTTGAGGGCATGATGAATTCTCGAACAAAGTCACCGCTGATTTTACATTCAAAGTGACGATGCCTAAGGCGTAATTGGTTGAATATCAATCAAAATCGCCATGATGTCCGTTAATCATTTGATTAAAAGTACACATGGTGGAATAGCTGATTGATTCTTCCATTTCAAATTGCCTCAAATAGTACCAAAACGTATTGGCATTTATTTCATTAAACGAATTGCTTATTTTTGTGACGGTGAAGGTAAATTCTGAACGGTTGCACTAGATAATACGACACGATGACACCACACTTTTGTTGATACAGATGCTTTCGAGCATGTTGATCTAAATACTATGTCAACATTCAATGATGAGCGTTTTGACGATACAGACATCTAATGATGAATGCTTTCACTGACACTGTGCAAACATTTGATGATGAACATCACAGATCAGATACACATTTAAAATTATATCCGACGTGTAAAGACCGTGTAAAAACGTATCAGTCAACTGGAACTTTCCCAATAAAGCACCTAAAGAAGTAAGCCCCTCCAAATCATACCCATAGTAACTGATTCATAAGCGCTGCTTTAGTTATGCTTTCCCATCTTTTTTGTGGCTATCATTATTTCTTTAAAGCTTTTGTCACTTGAATTTAGTGATGCATTTGCGTTTGAATAGTCTAAGAAATAATTGAATTAGTCAGGAGTTGGGTATCATGGACACACTTTGCTGTTTCAGTCTGATTACACTAAAAATCTTTTTCACATAGTAGCACTTCCATGGATTGATTCACTGCTTTACGATACTGTGTTGGAATACTTTTTGATTTAATATTTTCGAATCTGTAAGGGAAAAAAATTGAAAATGATTGTCTATTCTCGGGATATTGTCAGCATATTTGAATGTTTTATGCATTCAATCGCGGAACAATAAAACTGCAGTCGAATTGTGAATATTTGATATTGCTGACAACGAATTTTTGCATATGATCATTGCCTTAAACATGGATGCCGAAGTAACAGTGATAATGCAATTCTATAATTGATCTTAATACCAGCATAACAACACTCAAAATACTAGCACTTTCAACGGAAGGCAGTGATAGAAACAGCAATGGCAGCTATATCAATTATAATATTATTCTCTTTTCGTGCTTGAAATGAATCATTGGTAGATTTGTTTTCTGGTTCGATGGCGTTATCTGTTGGACGAAAGCAGTGTTTTCAATAAAAATTGAAATGGGACGAAATATTTATGGTACAGTAGTAAATATAAATATGATAAATAGGCTGTAATATGATCAAGTGTCTAGTATATAATGACCTGATGAAGTACAGCCCTCCAAATCAAGAAGTAAAGCCCTTCATTAAACTTATTAGTATTCGGCGTTAATGCACGTCCTATAATTTAGCTAATATTGTCGCTGTGTTGAGAATTCAGTAATTTCGTTAATATTCATAACTAATTAACTGGCTAATGCACTCAGAGAATTGTTTGTGCATTTTGATGTTATAAACTGCCTCATCAAAAACCATGGATATGCTGTCAATTTTCTTTCAGTTTTTCCTTTATTTCATCATCTTGCAGTGTCTCGTATTTAATGCAATCAAATCTTTCACATGAGTCTACATATAATCCTTTATAACCATACAATTTTTTGATTTCTTTCTTTGCTCTCATTTACAAAATATCGTTTTCGTGAGTTTTTAATTGTGCAATTGGAAGTGTTTCTTACTGTAGCTGAGCAACATTTTGTTTCTGTGTGATTAAACGATTATGAAATGTACATTCAGTCGCAGTCGCTATGAAAGAATATTCCTGCTCAACAAGATTTGAATCCATGTTCAAACCCAAAAACGAGTGATGAATATCGGATAGCAAAATTGGAGGCGTGCAGTGATTGTGTTCTCGTAAATTTCAGCAATAAGCGTAAATTGAATTTGATGGAACAGTTGTCTTGAATTAATATCAAGGTATTCATTCTAAACAAAATATTTCGAATCGGAGTTATTTAGCGAGATGTGCAATTATACCGTCGCACATCAAAGAGCATCCTATTGTCTAGACTCGTTCCGTGAGAGTGCACCATTGAATTTGAAATATTACCGTGAAATGAATGCTTGAATTCAGATGTTGTTACACAGTATTTAAGACATTTTACATCCAGTAACAAAATCATCAGATTGTTCTCTCTAATTGTTCTTCAGTATTATCAGAACAGTTTCCTTCTCAGATTGGATGAATTAAAACAACATATACAAAACTGAATTGTTCTTTCTCTTTAGCCACCTTTTCAGTTATTTCCTATTGTATTATGTAAATAATGGAAGCTATCAAAATCACTGGCGTAATTTGATCAATCGTAACTTAAGCGAATGCTTCAGAGATAAAACAGTAAAAATTTTCATTGCATTGTAATCGTTCCCATAAATTCTGATCGACTAAAATTGTTACGTAATAACAACTGCACTTAAACAATCATAATTCACCTTGAAATTTTCGGACAGTTAACATAAAAACTATCAGTATGTTTACCGAAACGCTTACAGAATACCGACAACAACGAAAGAGTCGATGAAAGATGCGGTAGTGAATTTCGTTGGAGATAAGGCGAAGACCCTTACTGATATCGCAAAGAAGCAAGTCATGGAGAAAACGGGAAGTAAGTAATTGGTTTTTCGACTGATTTGTTGCAGCAATTTTGACAACCTTTCAAGGATGAACGAGCATCTATCTTTGACTCATGAGATGACTGAAATTTCATTTTGAACGACTAAAGTTTCCTATAGTTTTTTTGACATCAAATCAGACGAGTTATTCTATAGATCCTCCAAACTCCTCTTTCACAAGTTTTTATGTTTGATAATGTTCGAGTACTGCCACTTCAGTTCATGTTTTTGTTTTTGTGCGACATCTTTTTGCTCGATTGCTCACTTTGGGCGAGAATTCTCATTACGTGTCACAAAATTCGAACTTTGGGTAGTTACAAAGGTTATGGGCTGTCATCGAATAACACTTATAATGAATCTTTTCAAAAAACCGAATTAATGATGTGAAAGCTGAAAGCATTTTTAATTGGTTGATATTTTCACTACGTAAACTTACAGATAATTTTCACGACAACGCTTGATTGCAGTAATGTTTTATTGATGCAAAAGCGAAATAAAATTTTTTTTGAAATCGTAAATATAGGATTGGATTTGAAAGCTCTAATGAATTTGTGTTCTCCTTAGATACAAAGTTGAAATTTTCACGTAACGTTGTATGATTTGCTTGCAGTGCCAGAATGGGGTTTCGTCATCTTCGGAATATTGTGCTTGGCAATTGTGCTTTGTTGTGCATTCGTTTGTATTCGCAAGTTGTTCGGTAAGAAGCGACATGGTGATAAGAACAAGAAGAGTCTGAAAGGATTTTTCGGTGGGAAAGGCGCTGATTTGGTCACAATCGATAAAGCAAAAGTGAAGAGCTCGAGTTTTTTGTTATGATTCTTATTTAGCTGTTCTGAGGTGAAACTGCCTGAACCTGAGTGATGCTTAAATTCTTTAAATTCATCAGTGATTATTTCAGCAATCTATTTCAATTTCACTCGCACATTTTTATGAGTGTCATTCCATGTGACTACAGAAACGTATTGAGAAAATGTACTGTCACACTTGAGATGGAACCATAAGATGCTTGTGGCATGTCACGAATATAAATTGAACATTTTAAGGAAACTGATTCAAATGTGCTAGGAGGACAATTGTGAGCAGTCATGAAGCTGTGTTCAATTTGAAATGTCATGAGATGATAGTATTGTGACGTCTTTGAAGACAAATTCCGCACTGAGGCAAAATTGAGTATAAAATGTTCGGAAATAAGTGTGTTCCTTACAATTACGTAAATATAACTTCATTCAAAGGGACTGACTCTTATTGAATGTGATTATTCTCATTCAAACTGACAGCAAGTGAACATTCAAAATCAATTTTGGACTATCATATGAATGTGACCGGAGTGCCAAAATAAAAGAAAAGCATTAGCTGTAAGCTTGTAGACGTCAGTGTTGCATCATCACTGAAAGTTGTCACACTTGAATATCTCGTAATCATATCAACATTTAAGTTACAACCCGACCTTGAGGCTCTCGAAGAAAATATGGAAGAAAACGAGAAAGAGCAAGCGGAACAAAAGGAAGAGGTAATCGCTAGCTATCACACAAATTAATTTTTACCGTCGTCGTTTTATCGATTGAACTTCACTCGATAAAACTGATATGGAAAAAATGAGAAAATAATTTCGAAGCAGATATTTGCTTATTTGTTCAGCTGGAATGAATTCGTAAATGGAATGTTTGCATAGAATTTTAATAGCAGTCGGTAAAGCATATTGAATACTTGCAATTTTAGGTGAAATTGGGGAGAATTCAGTACAAACTGGATTACGATTTTCAGCAGAATCAGGTAATCGCTTTCCAATTCCAACAAAAACAAAATTATGCATTTTGCGAATATCCCGCAAATTCATTCGTCGAGCGTTTAACTTTTTGAACGCACCATTGTGTGTTTTGAATACTTTTTTGACAGCACTCATCCAAAAATTTCTGCATAGATTGGGAAGGAAAGTATAATCCAAATCATGAGACTGCGGTTCATTAACCGCTTCAGATAATGCTGATCGATGAATGCTGTACTGTGGTATTTGCATGGGGAGTAATTTTACTGATCCAAAATGTTCATGTTGATTTCGAGGGAGCTGGCTTGTTTTTTTCCCGACTTGATTGTGTATCTCAGTAAAAAATCTCCAATTTTCAGCTTGTTCTTCAATGAGAGCATGATTTCATCAAATCTCCTAAGAATCATAGTTCTAACTACGGCAAGCCCAGGACCTAAGAGTGGCTTGCCTTTAACTTTGGATGTGTATAAATTGTTTGAAGATTTTATGAAAATTTGCTGAGTGAACTGTCCATGAAGCATCGGTGGTATGAGTCGTTGTCGACAGTCTAGCGATTTCTGTTCGATTGACCATGTTGAGTTATGCTAGCAAAATTTCCTTCCAGTGAAGATATTTTCTGCTACATACTGTGGCAGTTCGAGCTTAAAGTGTTCTCTATTATGTGTGATGTGATCTTTCTGGGTCAAAGCTGATCTGATCAGAGATTTGCAGTTAGCAGTCTCGGTGATTCAAGCTGAAGACCTTCCTGGCATGGACATGAGCGGTACTTCAGATCCATATGTCAAACTTTATTTACTCCCAGAGAAGAAAAAGAAAGTGGAAACAAAAGTTCACAGAAAGACACTGAATCCAGTTTTCAATGAGACATTCATCTTCAAGGTTAGTGTTCACAACTGTCAAATGTGCCGAAAATGACAATTTGTTCCCTCCTTCTATCAGCATATTGAATTTAACATATCAGTAAACTCTAATATGGCACATTTGCACACACTCCATGCGTGCTTTCCTGCTTCTAACGAATGCTTCGACTTTCACCAGATAAGATTCGTAATCACTGATTGTGGCATTCAACTGTCGCACTAATTGTAAGTGTGTACCATTCGAAGACTAATGCGCATTTTCTTGTCTGTAACAAATGAAAACTGAACTAACTCACTAACACATGAGCGTTGATGTAATGCAGTTTATTGTAAGCATGCGATTAATGCTGAATGCAAGGTATTTCTAGAAGAAATAACTCGACTTTCATTGAATCGAAATCTTATTCTGCCTGTATGATAAAGATGAACTGCCGTGTGATTTATTAGGTGAGAAAGATTCCTCAAGCTATGTTGAGGCCACCCACAAGGCACAGTTACTTGGCATACTTGGCGAGATCATTTTGCCGAACATGGAGCAAGAAGATAAACGAAATAAGAATAAACGAATAAAAACAGGCGACGTGTATATGTGAATATTAATTGTGACATTGATAATGCACCACTTCTAGCTCATAGGCAAAGTGAGGAATTATTGTTGCGCTTGAATGGTTGTCAGAGTAAGGGGTTGGTAGCTATTGTAACAGATCGCTTTTATCACATGTGTTTACCTGTCCCACGTTAGTTTCGACTGATGAAGTGGTGAGTTGAAAAGTGGTAGATGAATGGACAAATTTTTATTGAATAAACATATGATGTAAGTAGATGTCACTTGATTAAGGTGCCATTCAATGAAATAACGAACAAGACATTGGTATTCGCCATTTATGATTTCGATCGATTCTCGAAACATGATCAAATCGGACAGGTTTTGATTCCACTCGGTAAAATTGATCTTGGCCAAGTGATTGAGGAATGGAAAGATATTGCTCCACCACCAGACGACAAAGAAGCTGTAAGCTCGTTTTATTGGTCCCACATTTCAACAGATCCGGTCTTTTAGTGTGAATGATTCGTTTTAATTTTGATATTTGTGATGATGGTTCGAATCCTTTGTCAACACCGATCTGTTTCCTGACAAAACAATTTGAATGTATATTCATCGATGCATGAATCTTCCTCTATAAATTGGAACCAACCAGTTTCATATATTTCAAGGAAAAGAGTCTCGGCGACATCTGCTTTTCACTGAGGTACGTTCCAACGGCTGGAAAATTGACTGTTGTTATACTGGAAGCGAAAAATCTCAAAAAAATGGATGTGGGTGGACTTTCAGGTATTTTATCATAATGGCATCCCAATACGATTCAATTTTATCGTTCATATATCAGTTTATTGTTTCAATTCAGCATGATTTTTGTCTGTGTAATGGTTAGGTTCTGGCATTATTCAGGGTCGCGAAAGCGGTATTCAGTATGTAAGAAATTCTAGTGAAAGAAAATAAAATCATAGTTCGAACACCTTGACGGATGAGTTCGAAAGTAAGACTCGTGCATTCGTACAAATGATCTCAAATTGATTTTATTTGAGTCAGTATTCCCTCATGATTGCGTTTTTCTAATCAGAGTTCGATTACCCTTAAACTGAACATCAGACGGGCTGTTTACGAAGCAGTCTTTAACAATAATTTTCTTCTCTGAAATAATTTTCTATCTTTTTTCTATAAAAATTTTTCCTTAACATTCTGAAATTGTGAAAATTCTCTGAACTTCTGAAAAATCTGCAAACTTCTTTAATTTTTTCTTTCTTTAAGTAATTTTCACTAACAGCAATTTTCTATCTCCTAATTTCTCTGAAAATGTGGCGATGAACGAAAAGTTTCAGCTTGTAATCATCAGTGCTATGTTAATTTCATTGTGTTCCTCACTTTACTTCAGAATTTCAGTTACTACTTTGTTATGCTTAATCCATTTTCAGATCCGTACGTGAAAATCGTTCTGCTGCAAGGAGGTAAACGTTTGAAAAAGAAGAAAACAAGTATTAAGAAATGTACACTCAATCCATATTACAATGAATCGTTTTCATTCGAAGTTCCTTTCGAACAGATTCAGGTTTTTTACATATTTATTGAATAGGATCAGCTTCATTGAATGCGTTTTCCAATTACTTGTTCATTTTATATGCCTTATTGTTCCCTGTTAACGAACAACCCTCAAAACGTTATTGATGAATGTTTCTGAGTTTATATTGCTGTTCAAATTATCAATTTGAATAGAGTCCCTTCCTCGTTTAAATTCCCGTTGATCCAGTGCTTCATATTTTCTGTAATTTCATGGGCTCTCGCAATTTCTGCCAAACATTTCCAAAAATTTTGAGATAAAGTGAGTTTCATGGGGGCGTTTTTACGAATTAAATGAATACTCATAAGCATACCGAAAGTTGTTATTGAATAGTCCTTCGAATTCAGAGGGCTTAGAGATGATAAATTGTGATGCTGTTGCAGAAGGTTTCGTTAATGATCACTGTGATGGATTACGATAAGCTTGGTTCGAATGACGCGATTGGTCGATGCTTATTGGGTTGCTCAGCAACTGGTGCTGAGCTAAGACACTGGATGGATATGTTGGCAAGTCCGCGTCGACCGATTGCTCAGTGGCATACATTAGGACCTGTTGAAGATCCAGAAAAATCTTAGAGGTATATCCCGGTTTTGCATCAAAATGTGGTGTATAGTATTCGTATAGAGCAGTGTTTCTCACGAATGGAAACTAACTCCATTGCTCGTTTCGATACTGCGGCAAGCCGTCATTACACCTCCGCACCACTAGAAGAATTTGTTATTCCCGCGCGTAACATCAAGAGCAAATCGAAAAATCCTCGGTGCTGTGAAGGAATTTAGTTTTCCGGAGTGAAAGAATTTCAGAACTTTAATTAACTAGGAAAAAAGCCTTCGTCAGCAATGTAAAAAATTGGAATTTATTAACAACTTCTTTTGATCTTGATTGCCCGCAGAGGGCAATTTACCTCCGCAAGAAACATTGGCATAGAGCATGTAAAGAAACCTCATGGAACTCAGCACAGAATCATGTTCGAACCTCGTTGTTGCCGTCTTCTAGCGACCATTGATTCGACTGTTTAGGCTCAAATTTCAATTTATCTTTAATGTGAAATTAATGTTCATTGTCAGTATCACCTTGTCGCATTGCAGATGATTGGCGATCCTCAATGCATTCACGTATCGCTAGTTCTGGAAGCTGAGTGGCCAATTCTTCGAATTTGATTATTATACATGTATCCACAGAAACAAAGCGTCCAACAGACGACGTTCGTTGAAAGAAATTCACAGTATCATTTCACCAACAACATTAATTCATGATGCGTTTCGTTCATTTTCTGTTCAAGTCTCTTTGCCATTCTTGTTTTCCATTTCTTGTATAAAGTCTCGAAAAAATGTTTCTGCTGATCTCAATTATTTGCTGAAATTGAACAATCAGCAGCACTAAAAATCATTTTATTGTTACTATTCTTATGCCAAATCTAAGTATCAGGCAATATCGATTAAGCTTTAGCTTGTGAAATGGAAAGTGCTTCCGTGTTAATATGCAAACATTTTTCCACTGAAGCTTTTGCTTTGTGGATGAGAATCTCGTTCAGGTTGGTTAGTTACAAAGTTCAGTGACAGAATAATCGGTTAGATGTGCTCATTTGCGAACTATGGATGCATCAACAATTACTTGACTCTTTCATCATTTATTGTTAATCATCACAACACTATTGGGAAGATGGAAAGTTCCGTGACGAAAACCCTGTTCACATTTTAATCTAGGAGCTTGAGAAATTAATAATACAAACTGACATCTCTTTCTGTTTTCGTAGATACTTTTTAGGCTACTCAGTTATCGTCTCAATTTCTGCAAGCAATTTTTGATAATTGAAACCGTTGAAATGATGCACGGAGGACAAAAACAGCACAAAATTTGTGGGCATACGATTGTTGATAAACATTGATTTGTATTGTTTTCTGGTTAACTTTACTTATGTTAGCCTTCCAAGAGATAAGTCCTAAGTGAATATTGCCGAATACAACTGATGTTTCAAAGTGTGCTTGGTCAATCCGTTCAATCGAACAAACGTTTGATGTTTCTATTAGAAAATCATACTTTGAATGTGCAACAACCCCTAAAGTTAGCGATCTAGGTTTAGATATTGTCTGTATCTGTAGCATTGATTTTTAAGATTATTGTTGTTACTAATTTTAATATAATTTTTGATCTTATTATTACCTTTATTATATGATAGTCAAAGTTATTTGTAAACAATTCCATGCATAACTGAATGATCATATAAAACTTATGTCGTTCGTTGTACTATGAGCAAGATGCATTACTTTTTGAATGTGTTCATTCAACTTTTCAATGTTCACTGCTTCTGAATTAATTTAGTTTCTCTGTTTTGGTATGAATCTATAGTTGTCTATGACTGAGTACTATTCTGAAGGGTTGTTTACTCATATTGTATCAGTGAATAAATGCATTCTTACGATAGATTCATTTATTAACGTCGTTTCGTCATATCGTCCAGAACTCATTCATCTTAACGTTTATTGAACAGTCTTTTGCAATTTCATTTCATTGAATTTGTATTCTACTTATTTTGTGTTTGAGACCATTTCTGCCCGGTTGAGCATTGCGAATATACTCTCTGATTTGTGGATGGTAATGTGCATATATCTAAGCACAGTGCGGTGGTGGTTTTTTTCGTGGAGATGTTGTTATTTCAATCAACGAAAAGACAAATTATTTTTCGTTACAAGTTGCAATCTTCAAACGGCATTCATTTACGACACTGTTCGGTTGTTATCTCGAAATTCACTCTCAGTGTGCACTTCAGATTCAATTTATCTTCAAGTTCCTACGCTTAGCGATGAACACAACTCATGATCTATGCACATGAGCAAAGAAATAATTACGTGACTGAATATGACGGATTGTGTTATGCATTTTTACTTTCTATTGAAATTCTAGTTAGTCTTCAGAATTTAGCTCATTAATAATGTGTACTGAAATCCGGTTTTATTATTGCTGTAGTAGTTGAGAAGAACTTCTGCAATCATTCTAATTGTTGCTGATCTGTTTTGTATGTAGGAAGCATTAGAAGTCGATGACAATGTGTATGTTCAACCATTTCAGTTTATCGCTTCATGTTGTTCCTTCCGTTTGAGCATTTGGATGTAATCTTAATCATGTAATCGTGTTCTGTTTTATAATGAGGCGTGTAAATATGCATCCATTCACCAGACAACTGAGTTCTGTTTTTTTTTAGCCATGATGCATTCCTTTATATTCATTTTATGTATGCTTCTAGCTCTCCTATCATAAAATTTATACATATAATGTTCATTTACATGCAATTCAGCGTCGCATGAAACTATTGGTTCCGTTCTCATTTTGAAGATTCACGTCGAAAAATAATATTCTTAGTTAGTTGAGATTTTTGTCTTCACTTTCATCATGTAACAATAAAAATTGTGGCACAGTGCTGAGGAAATGTTCTCGTCTTCGAAAAATGACAGCAATGATACGTCGATTTAAAAGTTTCTTTTGAATCCGGAATTTAAACTTTTTCATTCAGTGTCTATATAAATATGGTCATGTTCATCCATAAATCGTTCATTTAGCTGAGTGTTCCCTGGGGAAATTTTGGATTTGGTTTTTTTGAGTGAAGCGTTTGAATTCATTCACCTATTACATTCTATTCCTGGCAGTGATGAAGGACTGCATCGGGATTGTCCAATTCTCAGAAATTTCAGGGTCCATATCCTTAACCTTGAATTGCCAGGCTAGATTTCGCCCCTAACCCAACCCTACAGTGATGGGTCATATTTACAAATTGTCAAACTAATCTTGCATTTAATTGAATGATTTTTTCGCATATTTGTATATTATCCTCGAAGAATTATGTGCCGGTTTCATGATAGTGATAAGTTTAGTGAACATCGTTATAAAATTAAATTTCGGTCAGAGATTACCATTCTTTCACAAATTTTTTTCAATTGATCTCCGGAAAAAAACTTCTATTTTTATGTAGATTATCATCTGATGTAATATCATGTTGAAGTATCTTCCTTCCTATATGTTTTGTTGTATCATTTTTCTTCTTCCTTACATTTCTTGCAGTGTTCGTTTGATTCGATTTGAAATTGTTTGTGGTAAATTATTTATAATTCACTCGATTCTTTGAAAAATGTACATGATGAAAATATCCCAACGTTTATATCAATTTATCCGCTTTCAAATCTTCTCGCAATAAATTTTCATAGATCATTCATCACTGCGCTTTGTTCATCTATGTATGGTATTCTTGGCCAACTTTCGACAGCTGCAAAAATTCAGTATGAATTCTTGAAAAAAAGAAGACACAATGATAGTACTGGTGATAAACGAGGGGAATTCTGTTGCCCAGCGTATAGAGTTTCTCTGTTTACTCGTTTCCCAGCACGCAAACACCGTTGAGCAAAGTTGAATTTCGCATACACTGATAATGTATTCCAGTGAATTTCTTCACTGTTGAAACTATCTCAAAGCAGAGCTTGAAATTTTCATTACCTGTTTTTGTTTGAATCTGTTGTTGAACAGTATATGTTTTCTGAGCTGTCATACCGTTGCTCTCTTTCATATTCATAGCATATGCCACCATTTTTCTTGCTTGGCGTTTCGCTTGTGATGAAACTTTACCAGCGTAATGAATCTGCAGTGAGACGAAACAGTTACTCACTTTTGTCATTTGCTCATTCGGCGAATATATCTTCGTTAATCGTAATGATTTCATTGTAACATTGCACCAATACATTCGTCAATCCACTCAATTAGTGCACAAAATTTTTTTATATCGGTCAGTTATGCAGAAGAGAAAGAAGGGCGTGATGTATGGGCCGAAGGCGCTCAAGGAATAAAACATTGAATGAATATATTCATGAATCTACTACTGAGACATTTCATGCTCGATGAATATCATCAGAACGGTTATGTAAAAAAAAGCCCTTTCCGCTTGAACTTTCGAATGATGATCAGATTTCACTTTTATTCCGTAGTGCACCTGACTTTAACGCTCAATTTCTGAGATTTGTCCTTTATTTTGGCTGCGATTGAAAGTATGAGTTGCTCTCCGCAAGCCTGAACAACTACTCCCTTTTTGTTGCCTGCTTATTGGATCCTTAATTTGCGAAAACGTTGGAGTTTTGAAGTTACACTTTTGAAAAAATTTTGAGTACCGGAACTCGGGGCAGTTTTCAGGTTCACTTTAGCATAGAACTGAACTTAAACGTATGCTGAACTGGATTACCTGGATTGGCCAGGCTATCAAACGTTTATAACGTTCCTGGCCACAATGCTGGCGTTTCCGTGCGCATTGTTTTAGCCTCAATTTACGCCACCCCGCTGGCTAGGCGAGCAGGCCAATAACAAAACCGAGTAAATAATTAGTCGCCGTGAATACTTTGCATAATTAAACGCAGTCAAATACCAATTCAATAAATAATCATTACTCTAATAAAATAAATATTCCGCCGATCGCTCACTGCGATTGACGAAACAACCACTCGATGTCCAAGCAATAATTAATAATAATAATATGGTGAACTGATTCAGGCAAATGATAGCAACCTGCTCTATGAAATATCCACCAAGTAAGTCGACCAGTACAGAATTAAATACTAATCCGACTAGTACGGTCAATGCTGTGAGCGCAAATCTGAGAGGTGAACTTGGCATCACATCACCATATCCTGAAACAAGGAAGTGGCTGATGTTCAATATCTCTCAGATGTTTTGAATAACTGCTCACTTTATCAGGTTTGTTAGCCATTACTCTCAAATAAGTGTCGTTATTTTTAGTGATGAATTGCTGAAAGTATAATATCAATGTTAAAGAACTCCTAGTGTACTGATGACAACATTTCGTTGTTTGCTGAGTGCATTGCAACATTCAACAATGATCTTTTTCAGATTTATTAAAGAGCAAAATTCTGTTTGCATTTCATAAAAATGACTGTATAGCAGCTTGACATAGTAGATCAGGACAATAATATTTCTTTCATAAACGATAGCTTCATTGCTACAGGACCAGCGATTGAAAAATGCTAATTTCCTAATGAAGGTTCTCATGAGGAATAACGAAATGGCGAGGAGGAACATACCGATACTGAAAGTAGAAATGAAGGAGAAGTAAATCGTTTCAATTGTTGACCAAGTAGGCTCCCAAATAAGCGGTAGAAGGCCAACGGTAAGAGGGTAAATTGCTGAAATGATAAGCAGGAACGAAAGCGATTCTGAACTGAAGTCGACGAATGCCGATTGCGCATCGAGTAATCGTTGAATTTGTAGGTAAATTCGCAGAATCAATTTGGCAACAAATTTCGCAATGTCACCTATGGTAACGAGTGCGAGAGGCACACCAATGAGACCATAGAGAACGAGTAATGCACGTCCCAGCTGCGTTACTGGCACTTGATTACCGTAACCAATCGTTGTCAGTGTTGTACTGCAAACTGTTCTATGTAGACTGATAAATAGAAAGTTCCTTCAAGATTATATGAACCTTGACATGCCATGAAAACTAGTAGGCATGTGCGCTCACCTATGGGAAACAGAGTTGAAATAAACTAGAAAAAGAATTTTAAATTCTTGCATTCATTGAAAGAATATTTGCTGTTAGCAGAAACAATATTATTATATCTATTTCCATATTTATTCAATTTGACTGAGTCTAACTTCAGGCAACATCACTGTGTCGTGAGCTTCTGTATGCGAAAGGGTGTCATATTCGCCTCATCATAAAGCTCAGAAAGTCATCAGTAACGTTTTAAACCAATGTAATTCACGCTCTTGCGCTCTATGCTCTCGCCACCCGCTTTAGCCGTACGGCAGACTGTCATTCCGTCTTCGAACAATATATATGATTGCATTTTCTCCCATTCTCCTCTTCTGACATCCTTTTTCCTCATAGTGATGAATCAGTAGAAAGTCAAGAAATTAGCCCATTGATCAAGAAGTTTACTATAAGGAACCCGCCGGCTGCATTAAAGCAATCAATTCCTTGTGACTGAACAAACAATTTGAAAACATAATCGGACAATTACGGAAAAATCATGAAGAAATATTGATCAGCTATTACTTAAAATCCCTTCAATGCCTTCTTAAAACCTCAAATCCCCCCTCCTCCATACCAACCATTGTGTCGCGAAATATCGCGATTATTAAACAAAAATATAAACGAAAGTGCAAAATCTATGGTGACAGCCTTGCAACCTAGTTCCTTTCCTACAGCTTCAACAGAGGTTTTTCCTACTCAAAATACTGACGAAATTCCATAACTTGGGATTCCTACACTACGGCGCTTCAGGCGAAAAAAAACCGTGAACCAGTGATCCTTCAAGTCAATTTTTGAGTGAAACTTCACTCAAGTTCGTTTTTAAGCCAGACGGTATTTCTTCAAATGATGTTACCTGCTGTTCCCAGCATTTTATCTTTTCCACCAGAAACAATTACCGCTTAAGTATTCTAACACACCAATGTAAATATTTGTTTGGAAAGTAGCTATTTGCTGCAGCTGATTGCTCTTTCTGTACAATGAAATTAAGTTTTTCGTTCCCTTCCCGTTGTTTCATGATATTCCCATTACAGCATAAACGATCTAATCGAAGTAAGTTGAACTTGAGGCAGTATCAAATTTAGCTGATCAATAAGTTTGTTTGTCTCTCGATCACCCTTGCCGTGTATCAATAAATAGTTGCATCAATGAAGTTGATATTCTTGCCGTAGACGAAAGCATGAGTAACAAATGAAAATTGAGGCTATTTCATTGCGAATCTGAAAATCCTTATGGGTTTCGAATGCGAAAACCTTAACGACAATAACTCTAAGAGATTATCTGTGTGATAAAAATCTGTTTTGTTTACGGACAACAACCCAATTTTCATCACAAATGTCATATTATCGGAAATTCAAGTTGCAATTTGGCACATTCGCCGATATTACTATTTCGTCTAATAGCATTCATTAGTCCATGTTCATTGCTAACATCCATTTTTAGTTGACCATACTAACGTTCAAGACAACGACTAACATCTGTGTAAATCGTAATAATAACGAATCAAATCAAGCCTGCAGAAGAATTACTTTCATATGGCTTGCTTCTTTGTGTTCTCATTTGACCAGCAATAAAACGATGTTTTTTAACATGAAAGTAACGCAACGGACCTGGTAAAGAAGAATGCATTTGCAAACGTCCAACTGGTTGAATTGCAAAGTGAGCTAGGTTCAGCGAACAAGTGAAACATGACTGAGATGTACTCATCCATGATTCGATTGATTTCGGACGTGTTCAATCGCCTCACTTAAAATGATTTGTTTTATTCCGAACGCATCAAACCAAATGCATTATCACTGACGTGCCGTTTTATATTGAGTGAATTCAGCATACGTGTCAAATTTGATAACTTTGCCTTCGCACAACTGAATTTTTTTATAGCATCAGAGACGAAGCGAGCCTCTCAGGCCCGGTTCAATCCATTTCACTGCGCCTTTTTTTTCATTTTTATTGTCCAATCATAAATGAGCCGAGAAAAAATCAGCTTTGACTTGGAACATAGAATTTTAATCACGAATTGTGCTGTTTGCTACTTTATCACGCTTGTAATGCTTTTCATATTGATTTTCATCGTTATTCTCGTATTTTGAATTCACTTTGAAATTCCATATGAACGATGATAATGAAATTTTTTACAGTTCACGCTACAACAGCTATCTAGTTTGATACACTTCATTGTTCCGATGTACCTTTCAAGACGTTCAAAATTCTTATGAAAAACAGTCATTATCGTCTTACAACCTTGAGAACGCTTTAATACTGGTAGAGTTGCAGTCAGAAATGAGAGGACAGATTCGTCTCCAGTGCTATAAAATACTGTTGGTGGCGCACATGATTTTCTCTCGTCCTTTTTTTTTCATTTGAGGACAGTGAAACAAAAAAAAATCAAAAAATCTCAGTCCGCAGCTAGAATATTCAACAAGTTATGAAAGATTAAAAGCTGGCGCCGGGCTTTTCAGATCCGTTCGTCGTGCGAGGATTAAAGATTATGAGAATATGATACTGTCAGTTTCAATTCAAGTATCAAGCGAAATACTATCCATCACTTTTCAGTATTTCTTCAGTCGCATTGTATTCATATATTTGCATTATTCTTCAAATAGTTGTGAAATAGTATCGAAAATGAAAAGTTTTCTATTCATAAAAAAACCTTCAAGCACCGACTTCCAAAGGTGTGATTGGCTGCCACCTCGATCAAATGTTTAGTAGCGTGTCGACGTACTTTCCTAGACTGGTTGCATTGATGTTCCTCTTCAGATCCCTCGACAAGCATGAACAAAATTGAACCGAATATCATGCAAATGATCAAAACACCAACCATCAAAAAATGAATTCCAACCACTGAACATTTCTGTTCATTGCCTAGCTGAAAATAGCAACAGAGTTTCTGCACAGTGAATAAAAGCAATAACGAGAATGACAATGAAACTGAAGACAATGCATTATTGTGATATCGTTATTCTGTTCCATGCTATTGTTTAGTTATTCCATGCTGGATTATGTACATCTACTGGATAAGCCGCAATAATTTACCACTATAATAACATTATGTTACTCACCGTAAGATTATCAAAATGACCTGCAAGTATCGTGGATAAAAGTATTCTGTTTTCCGTCTCACGAGATCAATTGCATCAATGTTCATAAGCTAAATTTAATATTCAATTCATGGATTTATCGAAATTCCCAATTTCTGATGGTTTAGCAAATACGACCGGCGATAATTTTTCTGAAAACTTATTCAAAAATCAAGAAATTCACGCCGTTTAACTAGCGCACTAACAATAAGACTGGAAAAGCATCGCAAATCAAATCTAAGCTGCGAAAAGTCGTATAAAATCAATTTGCCAATAGCAATCTGAATACTTATGAAATATTCTCACTGAATTCTAAAAATTGCTTCAAAATGCATTCACTCATCGAATTTTTTGAGCCAATCAACGAAATTTTGTCAAAATGAACAAGTTTCGAGCGCTATGAATTGAATTTCTTTCTGCTTCCATCATTGCGATGAAATTATCTTTGTGATTTTGGGTACTTTGATATCGATAAGTTATCACTTTTATACTTTTATGCATATTCACTCATCGAAATGTTCATTTTATTATTTCACTTCCTTTTGACTGAATGATATAAACATAAAGTCGACGATAGGCATGATTTTCAAAAAGTCGCGGCAAGAACATAAAACGCGAAATATGATGAAATGGAATAGACGTTGCAAACAATAAATTACGCATGCTTTCTTTTATTGAATTGATCAAAACATTTCACGCTCACTCTTTTTTTAGCCTACGAATCGCTCAGTGATCCATCCAACGATTGATAGAAGTGCATTTCATTTAATAATATGCGAGTGCCCTTATGATTGTCATGCTCAGTTCGTATCAGTACAGTATCAGTACACATCACGAGTATGCCTTTCAAGCACACCACTTGAGTGCTACATCTTTAATGATATTAATTTCGATTCACAGTCAAATTCATACACATCTTTCTGTTTAATTTGTCAAATGTTTCTAGCAAATTGAAATTTCGCTTTAGCACACCACCTCAAACAACAAAAACGAATAATCCTCTATTTTAATGATCAATATATAAATCACAAGTTGATACACACACATTGCAAATGCATTCTTAGTGCGTCATTAATTCGTTCTCACATTGCGTAGCGTTTGCACAACTCTCATTGTGTAATCCAGATTTCAATTATTTATATTTTTCATTCTCTCATTATTCGCATTCAAAAGCAACGAAATGCAATCTGCCGTTGCGGTTAGAACGTCTATTCGTGTGCCACTAAGATCACTTAGACAGTGATATCTGTTCTAATCTATCTGATTAAAGACTCGTTTCACATGATCTTGACTACCCTCAGATTCAAACTTATTATCTGATATCATGATTCAAGAATTCATTTAAATTATTAGAATTCTAAAATCGCTGTGGATATGTTGACTGGATTTTGAGTGAAATTTGTGTAGTCAACGAAAAAGATATGTGAAAAAGTACGAGTAAAAGTTGGTGTTTGGAAGTGCAAAAAATCAAAATAACTGAGTTTAAAATGAGAAGAGCAGAATTGTAGGAGATTTGTAACATTTGCCTGTTTCACTTATGAAAATCAACTTTTTGCTGATGTTTCTGATTGCTTTCGAGTGGAATGCTATTCATTGAATGTGACTGCATTCTTCGTTCGCAAAAAGGATGCTTTCTAATGCAACATACTTGAATGGTGATGACTACTCGAGAGATTAAGAGCAATCTATCGCATGCGCAAGTAGATTTCGTATTTCATTGGCAATAGTTTATGATGAAATTTTATTAAAATGATCAATATAAGATATTTTCGTGCAATAAATTGCATCTACATATCATTCATTTCCAACGAAACATACATAGTCAAGTAACAGCTCAACTTACGAACGCAGTTACATATTGCTTACAAAACATTACCGACGAAATGAAGAAAATGATTGAAAACGCACTTCTTAAATGTAAGCATTCAGCTAAACTTGCTAAGAATTTTTTACAAAGTTTATAAGTGTTAACGAACACTGAATACATTAGATGAAACTGAGGAATCTTTTATATGAACAACGCGAACAGTTGCAAGTGAAGTTCTAAAATACTTTTTTGCAAATGTTTTTTGCATTGTATAAGCCTTTAATTCAATTAAGTTGGGAATTATTCAGGAATTGCAACAATAAAGAGTTGGTGTCTTATCAAAGCAGATTTGACTCTAAACAGCGGCTGACAATTCACCTCTTATCCATTATTTCATCGTTTCAAACTGTTACGTGTGTCTAAAAGTTGGGAAGAGATCAATGAAAGCGCGAATTGAGCAGATTCTACTCCAGCGCTATCGTTTTAGAACACGAAGAAACTACACTTACCTGAAAGGAATTGAGGATAAATAGCTGTGGGTTATGATGGTAACCGAAATTTGAATTCGTTCAGAATCCGACTGAATAAAAATTCGATCGCAGAAACTTTTCAATATTTCAAAATTCGGTAAATACCGAAAATCTGAACGAAATGCTCAAACTGAAAATTCGATCAGCCACCATCAATACTTTAGGTGTGAAGAAGATAGGAATGTTTGAAACAAATATTCTTAAATCGATGTGAACGCGATATAGTAAATAATCAGAATATGCAATTATTGTACGGATTACTCACTTTAAAATCGAGATGTCTTGCAAGAACCATATCACATTGATTTGAATGGTATCTTCTCGATGGTCGATGATAGTAATTAGACAATAAAGTTAGACTGCTCCAGAACGATGAATTCTGGCCAAGAAGACACACATTGAAGGTGGGTTGAAGCGTTGTGATACGACCGACACAAATGGCAATGTCTTTGATCGTTTCTATGAACTGCGACCGCCTTAACATTTGTCATTCATGAACATACACATATATAAACCAAAAACATTCTTATGTTGATTCAAACTCTAAAGAACAGCGTTAATTTTGCGTTTCATTGGGCATCAGTTGAGAGCAAACAAATGAAACGGCTAGTCGCTATAAAATCTTATGAGAAATCTCATCAGAAATTTTATAACCTCTTAATGATGTATGTTGCTGCAATGATCGAAACTCAGTGCGATAAATTATTTGCAAATATTTATTTGCTAGACAATTAACTAAACTCCGTTTATTATATTGAGAATCTCGCATTGCACCATCTCAATATCAATTCAGTGCTTTTGGCTCAACACGTTTCACTGCCGTGATGCACGAAGTGGAACAAAGCTGAACCATTACTGATCGTGATTACTTGCAACAGTTGAAGCTTGTTCAAGAGCCCCTAAACAGGTTTGATTATTCGAAATCACATGATCTGTTATTTAAAAAAAAAACAAATTGAAAAAAAGAGCTTTGCAAACATCTGTGATCTCAATCGAGCTACTTGATGTATTTTTCAAAACCTCAGTTAAGCTACCTTCAATCAAATTACTAATACGAATGCAATCGGAGCTTGCTATTGCATTTTGACGGTTCACTGGATGACATTCAGTAGAAACAAAACAAGCAACATCTGTTTGGTATCACATCTTGTTTTTATCACTGGAACGATGAAATTTTAAGCCATAAATTGAGTTGATGAATATCGCATCAAAATTCTTTTGTTCATCGTTATGCTTCGGTCGATTAGCATCTTAAAACAAAAACGCTCAATTCAGATTGAAATAATGCTCAATGGAATCTTTTGAATTTAATTATGTTTTTCTAAAGCATAAACCAATTGTAATTGACCTATCATCATTTTCACTGAGCACTGAATGCTAATTAGCTTGCAAAGAAGGTTGCAGTTGTTATCCACTCAGCAAATACAAAATTCTAAACCTTTATTGAATATTTCGTTGTGTATAGCATTATCGATCAAATGTTCCATCTCTAAAATATCCTTCTCAGTAGTAACAACTTCTCCAGGACCACTCAAAATCATTCGTTTTACTTTCGTACTCAATCATCAAATGCACTCAATGAATTCTGATAACGACTTCATCATCTAGCAATCGTTTTTGTGCAATTTTTATAGAGCGAAGAAAATTATGAAAAATTTATAACCATGACATGAGAAGCAATCCAATTTCTTTTAGAACGAATCCCCAAGTCCTTTCAATATTCAAATTTAAAATCCTTTTACTAGCTGCTAGATCTCAATGGCCTAACAATAGGAAGTTATGAAAAATTTTATGAGATTGATGCCAGTCAGCGAACAAATTTATGAGATTTCTATGAACGACTCATCATTCACAGCCCTCAAGAGTTTAAAAGCTCGAGAGTTGTCAAGCAGTCAAATCTCTTTCGCTGAAAGTGTGGTTTGTTCTTCAGAAGTTAATCATTAGAAGACAAAAGTAATTTAACTTTACTATCCACAATATAAATCTGCATGTAACATTGAAAGCATTCGTTTAGAATTACGAAGCAACCATGATATTAATGTATCATACAACGCAACACATTGCTTATATACATAGGCATTATATCATCACAATCAAAATCACTGCTATGAACAACAAGATTTTGTGTTATGGCCAATATCGTCTAACATAGAGGCAGTGAAAATGAGCCAAGTTTGAATTTTATCAGTGAATGAATTACAACAAATAAATTGTTAAGCGCAAATACACTTTCAGAAATAAATTATTTGCGGGTCAATTTGAAGCTGCAAGCGAATGAACATTTCAAACAGTAATGAAAATGGTCAATATAAATTCATTTGTTTGATGTTCTTTGGCATGATTCATTCCCTATGTTTTGTGCAATTTAACATTTTAATCGTCTTGATGAGTCGAGAAGCATTCATCGAAATGTGTTTAATACATAAATACTAAAAACGAGCACTACAATGGTGATTTTAACACTGATTGTAAAACAATAATGTTATTCGAACGAAGTACTCTGCAATTAACGAAACAGTTGAATCGTCTGAAGAAGTCGAGAAACATCATTGAGTATTGATCACGCGTGACACATACAATAAACGAACAGCATTTCTTGCGCCGAATGTATTATTGGTAAATTTTAGGCGACAGTCGAAAAGCGCATTTCATCAATTTTCACCCAAATTTCAGTCGGTAAACGAAGTTCAAGTGCTCAAGAATGAATCAAAACTCGTGTTTTTAATTGGCTGGATTAAGAACCGTCATCATCCCGTTCAAATAATGCTTTACCAATGAGTGTCTCAATTATGCAGCACTGCTGGAATTAATGATTCACTCAAGTACGTCCATTACAAGCTAAATCTCATAGCCCCAATGGAAGAGGGAGGCGGGGGGGGGGGAGAGGCATGGAAAATTTCTCATATTTGAGAATCACAGCTCTCGACGATGGAAGAATTTCTATGGTTCAAGAATTGCAGTTGGTTTAAGAATATTTCATGCACCATAAAAATCACCAAATTCTACCGCAGTGCAGTGCGTTACTTTTACATCATTAACAATCATTAAATGATCATCACTGAATCATCCGATCATCGTTATGTGCCAAGATATGGCAGGATTCTGTTTCAAATGCATCACCTTCTACTGACCAAGATAGCAGAATTATCAAGAACATAATTCATACCTAAAGAGTTCGCCAAAAATATTATGCATTTTGCTTTCAAATGAACTGAAATTTCGAACGATTTCGAATAAAAAAAGCGTCTTAATTTCAAACGAAAAATTCAGTCGAATTGGAATGCTTACTGGTTACAAATGAAACGATAATTCAGTGCGTAACAAGACAACGATTCTAACAGAAAGCACAATACTCGCCATTATAAAACAAACAATGAAGTTAACATTCCGTGACGTAATATGGACCTGTACAGTGATCAAAGAGACGAAATCTAGCTTCGGTGATGAGATCATAAATGCGACGATTTTCGATACTGCTTGGAATCGGTGCTTTCGCACACATACGACACGACCGCATTTCATGCTTCGAATTCACCACTACAACGCTGATTTCGTCGTTCTCATCCATTCTCAGCACCAATTTCTCGTGTGTCTCCAACAAATTGATCTACAATGACGAATGTAACAAAGATTTTATTAGTTCTGCCATTTCTGCTTCAAAATATTACACAATTCCTGAAAATGCCATGTGACTTTTCAGCGTTCCAAAAAATTTCTTTACCTATATTGAGAGTGAGTAATAGCCGTGTAAAAATATTGAGGCAAAGATTCGGATGATGTAATTCGGTTGATATAAAGAATGTATAATTTATGCGCGATATTGATGCGGCACTCTCTCAATTTGCTAATCGAAGATGAATGATGTATGGAAACAGAACTCGATGACGCATAAAAAAGTTTTGTGTTTATTATCAGTAAGAATTATTAGAATGTTGACGATTGAAATATCATCATTGTTGCAATGATGACGTTATTTCTTTAGCGGTTATCTAAAAAATGAGTTTTAGCAAATGAATAAGAGGTGTGCAAAGCGGAATGAGTAATATTAATGTTCGCTTTCAACTAACAGTATACTACGAAGGCACTTTGCAAACAATTTCACACCTGGGTAGTCCCATCGCTGAGCACCATCACAAGCACACCATTACCTCGTTTTTGATAGACCAAATGATTGATTTGAGATGTGATTGCAGTGAATGATGTTGCGGATTGTAATTCACGGTGCATACATCTGTAGTTTTTAGTAAAGAGGAAATTGAAAAGAAAGGATTAGTTGAACAAAGACGAAACGTTTTCCAACTTCAGAATACATCAATAATTTTATGGCTGCATATCTCAAACAGCATAGCATAAAATATTTCGTATTCTGAATTTCGTATTATGAAATGTCATGAATTCGCGAATTGTAACAAGCAATTCGTTGGAGCATATAAAACAGATCATAAACAGATTAATCGTACCATCTGATTTTACACTTCATTTCAATCTCATTCCCTAACCAGTTTAGAATTATCTTACATACATAGCAGGATGGCCACATCAAACGTTCATTGTAGAGCGATGATAGACTTACAACAGACTTACTTACATGATAGACTTGTTAGTTCTTTTTCTGGAGCTCATTCGATTTATTTGTGTCGTGTGTAATGTGCTGGTAATAAAAGACGTAATATTGCAAAATCAATCAGATCCTAACGAACTTAAAAGGTTTTTTGGCCGATTCAATCAGTAATTTGGACTACTTATTTGGCAGCATTCAATCTATCTTGGCTAATACAAGATACTCACCCCGATTCAACCGAATGCCAACCCCTTAAATCGGTCGAGTTCGTTGAACTATCACCGCTGATCATTAGTTTTTTTTTTCAGATTGTTTCAGGGATAAGCACATGGATTGCTTGTAAATACAAGTATATGCAGCTATACCTTAATAAAGCTGCAATTTTCATCTTCCGGATAACATTAAGATCTTGTATATCATCCACTGATGACCACCTATAAATCGTTGAATGTCTCTCGAGAGGATCAAGCACCATTTGTATACACTCTTTATTGTATGGCGACGCAAACCTTTAATCAAAACATCATAGTCTGGTATGTTATGAATATACTCATCCATGAGCATTCAACTTCAGGAAGTTTCCTATGATGATTAATGGTTCATGATCGAGAAAAACGTCTGGTTTAGAAATATATTTGGTCGAGATTTAAATTAGAGAAATATGATGGAGAGGTTCAGAAGATAAATGCACTTTAAAGATATAACTGATTGATCGTGAATACTTTCAAAATGTATGGAATAAATAGCATAGATTTGTGACCTGTGCGCATAAGAAGAGCCATCAAGAAATAGCATGCATTCAGTATAATCACTCAGAATACACCCGAAACCATACTTGTTTGTATAATCAACCCATTTATTTACCATTATGATATTCTCTTTTATGCTAGTGCTTGATTCATTTGTGACTGAAAGAAGCAATATCAAGAGTTTGTTACCTTTTATGCACTCAAAGGATCACTAATACATGAACCATAAAAAAGCCAATCCTATTATAGAACGAATTTGCTAAAAATATTGGTAATGCAAACTAACCATTGATAACACCACACATGAATAAATTCAATAATAACAATGGGCCACCCGGATCTGGCGAACGCATATTTTCACATTCCAATCCGGAATCTCGAGACTGTATACCTGCCTGGTAGCCTTCTGGTGTTGTTGATCCATTATTCTGAAATGTTTTAATAATGCTTTTTCTTTTACTCATTTATTTCTGCATATTCCCATCGAATACATGGTGCAATTACTTTTTTTCAAGCAATATCCTCTTATTGATATATGCTCATTAAATTGAAATGTTACTCATTTTTTCCGCGAACAACAGCATTTCAGCATAAACCAAAATTTAGTTACTTGGCAATAGAGATTCAAATAAAAGTGAATCTGAACTAACATGAATGCTGCTCGGAGAACCCAAAGGATTGGACGTGCTAAAAATCAATCATGATTCAATTTATTCCTTGAAAATGTTTTTCAAAACAAAGATTTTCCTTCGGATGCATTTTACCACAAAGTATTTCGCATGGTATTCTCTGCTGAAGTATCACATGAAATCATTATTTACCTATTTCTCTTACGACGTTTTACAAGAGATATTGCCTAAGTTAGTTTTGAAACAAGGCACTGTTCATTGTTCATCCATAAGCAACAACTTTCAAATGAGGTAGTGATGGTAGTCGACTGAAGTTCCGTCGATATACCAAATTTCGAAATTCGGATGTTAAAAAAATGTAAAAAAGCCGATTCGGTCGAATTCTGACCGACATGAAATTTCGTTCGGATGCCAGTACTAAAACACATACTGTCGTTCACACTAAAATATTGCCACTTTCCCTATCACGACAAATAATCGAAGATGAATGTAACCGACCTGATTGAATTTCCATTCGAAAAATAATCGCATTGCATAATTTCAGTGACTTTCATTCGACGTCGGACATCACGATCGAGTAATCTAATTTCATGATTGGGCGATTAAAATTTGGCATTCAACACGCCATAAATTTCAGATGAGCAAAGCGTCTTCATCATGCACGAGTGGCCAGTAACATTTTTTTTCAAAACACAATGATACTCCTCACCCAGTGAACAAATAATTATTGGAGCAGAACACAGAAACGTTCATGACACATCCTCGAAGAATAAAGACTACGACCGAAACTAGTGCGAATAATGAAGAAAAGTGTTTGCATAAAAACGAAATATTCTTCAAAAATTCCAGCTGAAGCATAATAAGAAGTCAACTTACCGACGAATCAGAGAACATGCACGTTCAGAGATACGAGCATGCGTCGGAATAACATAACTGCAACTTCGGATCCGTGCATACGTTCCCTCTAAATCTTCAGTCTCAAACGGTGGTTTACCTACCACCATGCAATAGAAAATACATCCAAGCGCCCATGCTTCGGACTCTTTCGAGTGACCATAATTATCCAGTACCTCAAAGAATTAAAATTTGATATTCAAATCAAAAAAATCCATAACATGGCTCCCTACTGCTTAGCGAAAGCGAGTAACTGATTAAAATGCATCTGAAAAAGTAGAAAAGAACAGGAAATGGATAAATCGCCGACAACGAGATAATACCACTTCACTGTTGCATTCCCAAGAGAAATTTAAGTACGACTGCCAAAGATATGCAAAAACGAAGGAGAGCAATAAAATCGGTGGAACCAATGATGAACTGATGAAATTAAGAAATAACAAATGAACGACAATTCATTCCAGACGACTTTTATTTCATCAGGGACTGAATGAATCCTGATACTGTGACAATTCTAAAATGCATTCAGTTTCGTAGGCTGTCATCAACAGAAAAATCATACCTCAGGCGACAAGTAATTTGGTGTCCCTGAAAGCGCATGAGAAACTTTCGGTAAATCAGATATTTTCACTGCTAATCCAAAGTCTGCCAATTTCACCTGTAATAACAACTGGAAACGTCTTCTTATCTACAAAATTCAATTAGTTGCTCAACGCATTCCAGATTCATACAAACCTACATATTATAACTCAATACGTCGTCAGTTCAATGTTTGTGTAAAAAACGAAAATCAAAGCAACGTTTTGTGCTGTACAATATTTACATCATAAGTTGTATTTTGCACCATCCTACAACATTTCTCAGTTCTACACCGAATATCGCTAGTCATAAGCTCATCTATTGAATACGACTATACATTAATGACTGACCAATGGTTGCATCAATTCAAGCGCTTTCTTTGAAAATTATAAATGTACGAATGAAATATTTACAAGGGGTAACGTACTCGACTTTTGTGACCGAGGAGTATGTTGCCAGGCTTGAGATCTCTGTGCAAAATACCGGCCACTTCATGAATATATACAACAGCGTCCACGATTTGTCGCATATAACAACGAGCAACTAACTCACTCAGATGACCCGCTGCAATCAATCACATTTTGGAAATGAATTTTTCTACGCGAAACAAGCACTTCACATGAATTCTTATCTCTTTTCCTTGGATGGTCACTTCAACATCATTCTGAATACTACAACTAATCTCCAACAGAATCTTTACCAACCCTAAAAGTCACACACCATTAACTGCTACAATCCGAATGTTCCATTCACAATTCAGGTTCAGAGAGAGAAGCTGGCGCAAGATATCTCTCTTGAACAGAGCAAATAGAGCTCGGCTGACCTTTGATGTTCCACATGCACAGTCCTACTGTTGGCAGTACATTTGAAAAATATGCATGTATGTTCAAAAATTTCGAAATGATAGAGAAGGAAGCGTTTGCAATATATTCAAGATGGCATTAAACGACAAAAAAAATCGAGGAAACCAACTCATTGATGATTGTATGCTGTTGAGTAAAGTGCCATAAACACCAAGTTCAAGTACCATATAGATGTTCATACTGTCTTCAAAGAAACTAAGCAATTTGATAATGTTTTCGTGATTGAGCGAACTATGAATTGCTACTTCTTTTCGTATTTTTTCGATATGCGCAAAATCTCTAAGCGTCGACTTGGAAATCACTTTCAGAGCTACATTTGTGGTATTATCATGGGGTAACTGCGTTAATTCTTTCATCTCATAACATCGTCCGTAAGCACCCTAAAATGTGAAACAAATTATTTCATTTTTAATTATCGAAACTCGCAATTTCGCTCTGTAATCGATGGGACTCATCAACAATTTTATTCTCGGAGCTTAAAATCTAATGAAATCAAGAATAACTTGTCATCACATGCTCTTTTGCATTTGCTAAAATTGCACATGGTAGTTTAATTCGCCAAAAACTGTTGAGCGCATGCAAACTTTGCATTTATGAAAGATTTCTGCTTCTGCTTTCAATCAAAGGTTGCATGAACAGAAATTTTTTGAAAATTCTGTTTAAAATGTTTAACCCTTCTCATCAGCTAATTCGGTTAAGTAAATTGCCTTTCCGAATGGTTCTCTCGTAATTTCAACTACCAATTTGTTATGTTTAGCATTTAAATACAAATTGATGATGCTTAAAATGAGTGTATTTCAATATGGGTGATACTGCCCATCAGTGGGCGAAAAAAACATTCAGAATGGACTAGTTTAGTGAGCCAAAAACCTTCTTCAAATTATCGCAACGTTTTCTTTTTTATGTTGAAAGCGAAACTGAATACTGATGCACAAGAAATGAGAAGGAGTGATTTGATTATGATCTCAGCCTTTAATGGGTAACTAGGCTGTTAACATTAAGAACCATTGCCTTAAACCATTCAGCTCGAAACCTTAAAAATTCGATTGTTTGCAGTGGTTGATGAAATGAAATGATGTAATAAGTACTGAGGCACATCCATAATAAGCCGTTTAAGTGCCGCAAAATTGTTGCATCGGTTAGGCAATTCAATGAAAATAGAGAGTTCGTAAACAATGGATGCTGTGCTGTTTGCGATCAAATTGTTGCCTAAGACACCAACATATAACATACCTTGCCGAGGAAATTCAACACTGAATACTGACGTAGTTGAACCGGATCATACAACGTGTGAGGAACATGCAAATTTTCTTTTGACTTTTTGCTATTACATGCTGATGTTGATGGCTCTAGATAATCCACTCGAAGAGCCATTCGCCTGAGAAATCACTATTGGTTAATCTATTGATGAAATGATTTTTTGAAAACATTTCACGATCAACATGTAACAATTACGATGGAAATAAGCGCTGTTAGTAAGCTTACTGACATCAAAAAAATTGTCATGTGCGGAACATCGCAATTTCTTTCAGGTTATATGCATGTTTGCAGATAGAATGGTCATCAAACTCATTAGAAAAAAATAGTATGGTGCAAATAAATGAAAAAGTTTCTAATATTCCGCACAAAACTAAAACTAATAAAACTATCGTAATTTTCGAAATAAATAAGCCTATCACATATAATGAATCGCCATCAGGAGATCCACAAGTGAAAGACTCGATGTCATTAGATATCATAATTCACATAATTGTTAGGATCTTTTTAATTATGAAGATGTGCTATTGACTTTTTGATTGACATTCATGAGATACTATGCACTGATCAATTGGCCAAAAAATGCAAGCGGATAACTTTTTTTTCAATATGTTGCTTAAATTGGCAAAATCCAGCATTGATAATATAGCTAAGCATTTAATGAAAACGATTTTTTTAGTTCGATCATTTTCAAAGAAGATAATTAGTGTGAGCGACACATAACTCGATTCGTTTTGTTTGCTTGATCATCATTCAATGTTCCATCTTAAGTCTGATTCATTTAACTTTAATGCAACTCTTGAAACGCTAATCTATCAATAATATTCAGTGAGTCATCTAATCAAACAACGCACAATCACGAGTATGAATCGCTACTTCCAAAAGCAAATGAGAGCCTTGTTTATGATCGTTTAAGTAAACTTATTGCAAGATAAATTCGGTTCAACCATAATTAATCAAATAAATTTTATAAAATCAACATTATATGTTCATACTTTTAATGTGCTCACTGAGAGTTCATTTCATTACCGATGTGTGTTGTCTGGACTTATCTTAAAAGCAAACAATTGATGATCATTTCAAATTTACATCTCAACAGCCAATCGATACAAATGGTATAAAGCACTGCAGTAATCGCAATACGTCCTTTAGCATTCTATCATCATCGTTTTCTTCACAAACTCGTTCAGCTAACAGCATATATCAATACAATAACAATAATTCAATTGTATATATTCTATTATGCATTATCTCTCTACTAAATAATTCTCGGCATCTTCCATCCAGTATGTGATGAGCTATAAATGCTTTATTGCAGTGGAGACGAACACTGATCTGATGAGTAGTAGCACAATAAGATATCTACTCAAATCCGAATATTTGAATGCATCTAAAGCTATCTAGGCATGCAATTTTGATCATGTTTCGTTACATCATGTTTCTCAATAATCTAATACGTAAAAAACGATAGTGAAAAAAAATCAAAAAACAAACAACGAAAAGGAATGCTGGATAGCCGTAACCGCTTACTACGATCTTAAAATGTTCGTGCACCTCACGTCACTCAAGATGTGATTCAACTGCTGCGAAAATTTTCTCAATATTTCCTAAAATCAAGTGGATCATTTATAAGTAATGCGTCAAAAATCAAACAGAAACTTTAGTAACGAGCAGAACGCTCAACTTATTGCCATGCTTGTAAGTTTTAGCGCAAAGCGCAAACTCCGAGTGCGATGTTTCTGTCTGGAATTTTACACAAAATGTTTTCGGACCAACACAAATCAGAATACACCAATGCATCTGAAATCAGAGAAATTTTTTTCAGTATCACATTTGCAGCTGCCTAATAAAATACAGGTCTAACCAAGAAAACGCTCATTTAAATCGAGATCTTGCCCAAAAAAAAAAGATGACGCATATTGACATTCTAAACTGATTAACTGATATCAAGAATTTTGGATTTCCTCCTATAAACTACTCCTTGCATCCATCATGAGGCAGTAACTATGAGTCTATGCATGTAATAAAAATTTACAGAGATTGCATTATTTTTTGGATTCCATCTAACCATTACAATCTTCCGAAAGACCTCAATTCCGTGAAGGAATTTCTGTGAAGTTTCTTAGAAAGAAATCAATTAATTAAAACATTGTTTCTCGAATTTCTTCATACAACCAACTCCTCTCGTTGTTTTACATCCCCATCACTCTACATACTGCATTCTATAGAAGCAATTTTTTGAAGAAGTTCTATGAAAAAGTAAAATCTACGTAAAACTCAATCAACATGAGTTCGATGAATCAAAAAAATCGCCATTTGGAAGACTGTTTTAGCTTAACTGTAGAATGTTCATAGCCCTGCCCACTAGCAGAGCTAATTCAGCTGAGCCGTTGACAGGAAAGAAGAATTCATAATCAAACTCCTCTCCTCCCATTCATGCACCCTGTTTGGATGCCTATCGATTCTTCTTCCCCCTCTCCTCCCCAATTTCACGTTTACTGACTTCTTGCTGACTTCCTCCCATTAGCAACCCTCATGGTGAGGGGATAAAGAATCTTTAAATCTGTTAAAGAATCATTGAGCTGGAATATAGTGATCGTTTCGAGAAATTAGCTGCTCTAGTTTGTACACTAATGGACATTATTAGTGCATACAGACGAATATGATTAGGAAATGATTATAAGGAAAATATCAGACGAAGGTTACAAAATTGAGATAACGAAACTGAGATCATTGGAATGCAAGCCATTCAGCATTGACACTCAGCAACGGAACGAGTCCTTAATTAAGCTTTCAAATAGTTTCGTAAGTTTAGAAATAAATATGTTTGTTCAACAAAATGCAATGTGGCAATTAAGGTTCGTCAGTAGTGATGTTTCATTCACGATGCTAATGATGCTGACATCAAAGAAACCGCATTCAAAATATTTGAGTATCAACAGACAAAGAATATCATTGTATTAATATCGATATCAACATTGATCTTGAGTGGTATCCACATAAGACCCCATTTTGTGCGCTAACGCATGCGTTAACAATAATCGAAAAACATTTGCGAGTGAATAAACGAAGAAAAAAATCTTCACGGTTAGACAATTCACAGTTACATGGATAATTAATGAAAGAATCGAAATTACTGATTGAATCAATGAGGTACTACTGATATGTTAAGCTTTGTATGAGTCGTGGAACTGTAATTTGTGTAAACGGCTGGCTAGAGGAACAAGACGTCATTTTGAGAAAGGCATGCGGAAGATAAATGTTTTTGTATTTCATAAGTGTAGCACCTTTCTAGCAGTGAACGAACAACAACACATATCACCTTATCGCAATTATATCGGAATAATACGTTAACATCAACATAAAATTCATTTAAAAAGAACGCTCTCCAATAAACGACCTTGCATTGGTACGCACTGAAGTGTCAACTCATAGTTACACATACACATACGTCTATATATCAACACAACGTTTCGATTGTATTGGCGATTACTGATGTTTTATGACGTTTATGCGGCGATATTATTGTGCTTGATTACGTGTATAGCTAACATGCTGGGCAAAATTACGAACAGAATTTTGCAAGATCAATTGGTGTCTGAGGTCGGATTTGAATCATCAGTGAATATTTTGAAGCAATTCGTCGGAAGCATTAGCAAGAAGCAAAAATTTTGTGCAAAAATCTGAACTAACACATCACTTTTCCTTATCGCTCACGTGGCTACTTTTGAGTTTCGATCTGATTGATTATGCAAAAAAATTATTGATCGTGAGCAATTCCCCGAAGGAGTGATCGTATTCTTCCATAGAAGTGGATCGGTTTGTTGAAGTGAAATGAAATTAAATAATCACGTCTGTTCATGGCAATAAACCAACAAAGCGATGTAAATGCTGAAAAAAGCACCTCAACCTTATTCATATACCATTATATATTCAACCGAAGCATGCCAATAATGCGTGGGTCGTTTGCATTTGTGATACCTTTAATGGACTGATAACAACAATCGAAAGTTGTTTTTTTCGGTTGAATGAATCTAAATGTCAACGTAGCGTAATAGTTTAACGTTGCTTTCGCCATTTCATCAGTTCCTCACAACTTACTGAGTTTCTTCGTCACCCATCACAGACTTATTTATTTTCAATCATAAGCGTTCACCGTTTACAAATTCATCTTCATCTCTTGCAACCGTTAATTTCAATGTCAAAATCGGTTGAATATACCAACAACGATGATGCAATAACGTTCGAATCCCTATGGCAATCGTTATCGCTAGAGCAGGTTTATCCGTTCTTTCATTGCTTGAAAACGGTTTCATCATCATTATCAAAGATACAGTTGCAGTTTTGGCCATAATCATAGTTGCGTTCTTCATGCTGATGTTATTTTTGGTAGTCACTTGAAAGATCCATCGTAGAACGCTTTCTCACAACGAAATTTTTTTGAGGAATCCCATCGAATGAAACGGTGTTGATCGAAAATGATGTAGAAATACGTTAAAACTGAAAATGATTTGTTCTTCATTTCAGCGATAAAAATGATCAATTAGTTGTTATTTACGCGCGTGTTCTTGAAATGCTATCCCAACGCAGTAGTGCAGCAAATGAATTGAACATTAAATCACTAATTCTTTTTGACAGTTGACTTGCAATATGGTGATAATAGATGATTATCATTCTATTTTTATGCAGCAGCTAGATAACTTATCAATGCAAACGTCACTCCATGAATCAAGCATTCAACTGCTGTCTAAAACCTTCATGAGGATGAACAATGCTGCACAGCAATATATTCATAAACTAGCTGTCAACACTGTCCACGCCAAAACTAATCAACAAAAAGGTACAATTTGCTGCTTCTTACAGAATCCTTTTTTACGATCAATAAAATCTACAACTGATCTCAAGAATAACACTGCTTTTAAAAGCATTCCATCATATTCGATTGATACCGTCATATAGAGCTTCAAGCTTGTCCTATCAGATTTCCATTACGTAAACAGTCCATATCTAACATTTAATCTAAGCTATGCAAGCGATTTCGGTGAATCACCAAACGTCTGAACGAAAATATATTCGAACAAAAGGCATTTTAAATGTGCTAACTATTTTGGGAACTGAACAGAGCTGATGAACACAGTTCACGGTAGAGAGGAATCTTTCGTACTGATTTATCATGTTGCCACGGGAGTTCGATCAGTCAGTGCTACTGGTTAAAGTGTTAGAAGGATATGAGTTTCGGTAGACTCAATGACAGCAAGCATGTACAACTGCCAAATACTAACGCAAAGTGAATCGTTGAGATTTGCTGGCCCTTAGCACGATAGTTACTCGAGCGAATGATGTTATCGATGTGCAAAAAGTTTTGAATGAAGCTGAAGAAAAATTCCAAAATATTTCGAATGACAGTTCCATCGTAAGTTTATTTGTTTTGATTTCTTTTCTATCAATCAGAACAGTGTGAATGCTTTTTATGTCTCTCGCCTTTCATCCAATAGTTCACCTATCACTTCAATTTAACAAGTTAAATTTTTGTTTGAATAGTTTCATTCTGTAAGCGAACTAAACATATAGCATCTGATAATTCACAAGAACGTGATAATTTCATAGTTAAACTATTAAGCTGAAAGATCAGCATGTCCTTTTGTCGAATGCTTCGCAGAATCAAGCGGATGAATTTGTGAGAAAAACAATTGCTCCAAGAAATTTTTATCATGACAGAGTCTAGATGTTTGTTGCTTTTCAACGTTATAATTTCTCGCGTTTTTCTCACTTCCATCAAATTTATACGAAATCTCCAAAAGCACTAAATCGGTATGAGAATATGATAGTAGTCGCATGAAGAAATTATGTTGGACCTCTTTAATCAGGAAGATGAAGCCAAAAAGCAATGCGAAGACGCGGAGAAAATGCTCTGGAAATTTGTTGCTTCTAATAATAACAATCTCAAAGACTACTCAGAAAGGTAACCACCGATCGACCAATTTTACTTTTTAAGCAATACAGAATTGTGATCATTATCCATATCGAGTGACATATCGCAGGTGAATCATGATAACAGCAGTATTCAAATACTTAATGCTGCTGAACTTTGGTATTTTATGACTCCATAAACACAGAATTTAAGGTTTGCGTGAAATTATAAAACAAATGTTTGTGGTGATTCTAGGATGAGCTGCACCTAGACGATGATGTTACGAATTTTTTCAGCAGTGAGAACAGAGGAATGGGACAAGAAAGTAGAACACCTGCTAGATAAACTGTACTAATTATCTATAACTAGCTCACTAGCTTTACAATGTGAGATCAAACCGATAAGATTTGATGGGAACCCAGTACATCGAGATAAGTTAAATTTCGGGCGAAAGTACTTATTGAAATGAATTTTGTCCGTTAAAAAATTAAAGCTATCATTGGACTGATTTGAATCGACTGTACAGTTTGAAGCAATACCTTATTAGAATGATGGCAAAAGCAGAAAGTGCTCAAGACATCGCAACGAATTTGCCACAAAAAATTGGTACCATCATAAAGGCAGCTGATTGTTCGATGGAATATATCTTGAGAAACAGTTATCAAAAACAGCGTCATCGATTTCTAAAATCATTTGTTCGCGATCTCCAAAATGCGGTAAATAATCATTCATACACTGAAATTTGAAGAGGAATGTTATTCCTCATCACTTGAAATTTACACAGTCATTTCGATCGGTCGATCCTTAGATATCAGTAAACCAATTATAGTTAGTTCACTCGTCCAGTCAATTTTAGTTTAAGTGATTTGACGAGGAAAATTTGGCTTAGATTTTGATTTATAAGTCTGTGATAATACTGAACCAAGTAAGGGTTTCATGCAAACGAGCTCATACTGATATAGATATTTGCTTGAACAGGAAATATATTTTGAACAGATGTTCAGTGAAATGTTGTTATGGTTCAGGTGATTGATTCATTCAGTTTAGTGTGCAATGAAATGGCTCAAGTGCTATTCGTTAGCAGATAACAATTCAAGTGCATGTATCAAATTGTTTCTTTCTTATCGCATTTCAAGTACGAAAAGCAACTGGTGCTGAACGATGCCAATGTAATGAATGCTGTTGGCATTAGAGAAGATATGCGCACTCGCATAAAGAAACTTTATGATCGACTGGAGGCCATTAGAGTTCGTAAAGAGAAGTGGCGAGAGGAGCATCATCTCAGTGAACAAAATCTCGAGTCAGAATTGCATTGCTTGAGACGCGTGGTGAGTAGTCATCAATGAATGCTTAATTTTTGATTTCATTAAAAGCCATGTAACAGCAGCAGCAAAGCTGATGTGAGATGAGCTGTAGTTTTAATCACTACTGAAATGCTTCGTATGTGACATGATTGTTTGTACTTCCTTAGAACAGTTCCTCCAACAAACGACATACTCTATGGGCAGAATGTAGCAATTAAATATTGCAAAGTACCGTTCAAGATAGTGCAATTGTAAACTGAAAATTTCTGAGCTTGTGTAGCATATTATTTCATGAGAATGTTGAGACACAGTATGTGAGATCGTCCATTCGAATCAAATCAAAATAGTTGCAACTGAATAGTTTCTTCATTGTTCCTCCATTTCAATCATCTGAAGATTGCTTTTAGAGAGACATATTATTGTCATCAAGCATGCAAGGTGAAGCTCCAGAAACCGTCGTTGATGTGGAACAAGACAAACTGATTGAACTTCGCCGTCAACGTGCATGTTTACTCATTCAGAAATGTAAAGCATCCGCCACTCTTCAACGACTCACATAACTGCATACGTGCGTTTGATAGAATAAAAGAGATGAAAATAAATTGCATCAATTTATTGTTTCTTCTTCAGCGGTCTTTCTTTACTGTCACAGTTCATGTAGTTTTGCATTCCTCTATTAGAGAACGTCACATTCAAGAAGATACGTTCAATGCCAAAGTTGAATGCCGCGTACGATAGAGAAATATTTTGTTGCTTTGTTCCTTTGCGTTACTAATACCAGAAGTTCTTATTGTTACTACCTTAATTAACCTTCATAACACCTTGTTTGTTAACAGCACGAAATCTTATTGTTATTACTAGTTTTGATAGCTTTTTCGTTGTTAATATCATAAGATATCAATTTAACACTGTTTTTTTGTGACATTAGTACAGCATTCGGTTTCGAACAAAATTTTCTCCCGCAAAAGGGAATCAAATCCGCGATGTACCAATTCGATACCAATTCAATTGGTAGGTGAAGGATTCGACTCTCGTCTGCGGAGGAAAGTTTCGCTTGAACCGAGGGATGAACCGATGTCATTGACGTTACCGAGCCTGAGGCAGGCTGTGATTTGGCTTGTGTCTAATTATTTGTTTATGTTACTGTTTTTGTCATCTTTCAAAAGATGTTTTTTGAAATGAAACGATCATATGCATATTTTCAGTACTTACGCATGGACTGAAAAATTTCTTACGCAGACCACGGGGACTGAAAAATCCATCCCTGTGCCAACCATAGTTCAGATCCGTCGAGATATAAACCGAGGTTCGGTTTTCTTCTGTCATCATATGCAGTAGAGAAAATGTAACTTGATGTAAGAACTGATAATTGTAATTATCAACATTGATCTCGTTTTTTCAGTGCAAATTTATTGAATTTTCTTGTTACCATTAGAAGCACTAAACAAAATTTAAATAAATAAGGTTGGCAACGAGGGATATTTCGGAAAGGAAAGAACGCTTCCAGTGCTAAGGGAACACAGCGCTTCAGAATCCCTTCTCATCTCCAGTTTTCGATGGAGAATGTCTGAATATGGCAGGAAAATCTTTTCCTGGTTTCCAACCCTATTTGAAAATGATGATCAATCGAGGTTTTTCCTATTGATGATCAGTTTATTGTATCAGGTAACATTTGTTTCACGACAAATAAGCAATCCGTTTTTGATCATTTTAGGATGATTAATCGAAGGGCTTAGACAATCTTTGAATTAAGTTTCTTATTCGAATGCGTTTCTCGGTTGACCTTCTTTCATTACGTTGTCACTTGCTTATTAGCATTCTTCATTGCTGACATCTTATAAGCGTTCGTGATACCCGGATTGTTGGTATTTACAGCGGCATCATTGTAGAATGAGACACTACGCTCTTTATAGCTGCTTTCAATGGTAGGTAGACCAGCCTCACCGATGATATTGCCAGTTAGTGAATACCAACTTCCGAACTGAGTGTTTGAGCCCGTCAGTTCGCGACCTACTTGAAGTGGTGGATCGCCTGAAACTTTTACACAAATTACAGCGACCATTTTATTTCTTTGAACTCATCTGTCAAAAAATTATGCATAAAATTGTGTTCACATCTTCTGTATCTATTTGTGTATCAAATTCTCAAACCTTTCACAGACTTGCTTGAAATAATTAAGCAGCAAATGTACGCTTTTTTCCAATTCTTCTAGGTGATAACATGATCCTATTCTGAGTATTACAGCAGCAAACAGTTAAGTAATATGCATAAACCTGCAGAGATCCATTCACGTTTAGTGTTATGACTGTAGCGCTTGAAAACAGAACTGACATCGTCACGGAATGTGCTCAATATGGCAAAGTAAATAATTGGTTGACATATGCAAACACTGATGCCGTATAGGATACGTGAAATGAAATCACGATTAGCATATAACACTGATGTTACTGGTTTATTTGCATTTGGTAGAAGTGGTACATTAATGCTTAGGATGCAGAGAATCGAACGAATCAGAATGCAAATGAATTGCTGAAATTTCTTAAATTAATGCTCGTTTGTAAGGGAGAGTACTCACAAAAAAGTGTAATAATGCTATGGAAGTGATGGAAAATCATTTGTTAGGCTGATGTCCCACCAAGTGATTAATGGAAAACTGCAATTCGGCAATCAACAAAGTTAAAGTAACGGCTAGGGTTTGCAAAATCCCGACGATTTTTCAATTCCGGGATCGGGATTTAATCCCGGGATCGATTTTTGATTCCGGGATAATCCCGGGATTGAACAATTTTTGTAATATCGATGCGGAACATGTTCAAACACATTTTTTCGAGCCAATATGTTCATTATTAATCAGAAAGGTGTTAATTCAACAAATTATTGAACAAATTCGAGGAACCAAATTATTCAGATTCAAATTAATATTTCATATAATGATGCCAATGATCATGCCGCAAGGGCATATTGCATATTCTATGCTAGGGCATCTTGTCATCTCGGGTCTAAGCTAATAACAGTACACTTGCATGTGAATATAGAATTCTTGATTCTCAAACACTTATTTGCAATGCTTCAAATCCATTTTCTCGCAGTATTAACGTCAGGTGAATTCTGCCATTTCGGAAATTTCGAATTTTTACGAAAGAAATGCACCGCATGAATTATATCATTTGAATTTTGAAATAATTAAAATTTCGAAGTTTATCTAAAAAGGTAAAAAAATATCCACAATGGATTTTCATCGAACCATCGAGCACTTACATATTTGATAATTTCGATCAAAAATCATGTAAATGTACTTGATATTCAAGCATAAGATCCTTTTGAATGGAACAACTTTGCTCACTTCGGCAATGAACTCTCACTATGAGTGAACTCAGTGAGAATTTATGTACATTTCGATCGGATGAAAACGTTTCCAAATAGCGAAGTAAAAAGACTCGCAGTCTTTGGAACATGCAGTTGAATTAACAGATGGAATATTAAAGCCGAACAAATCTTGTGGGAAGAAACGACTCAACATTTCATTGAACTTTGTTGTTCTTGGTTTTTATTAGAAAATGTGATTATCTCTGTTAGTCTGTTACATAGAAATGCATCCAGATGAGGGTGATATAAACCAATGAAGAGCAGAATAATCAGTTGAATATTCAATAAAATGTTACGTAAAAGTTCATCGAGCTGTCGTTGATCATGTCATTCGTCCGAATTGCGTCTATTTCCTTAGCTGAACATCAATGATAGGGGATAAATAGCAAAGATAAGTGCATATAAATTAGATGGGAATGATTAAGGCTTGCTTCAAGATGGGCATACTATCAAAATTCACACAAATTGGCCTGCTTTATCAAATCCCGAAATCCCAGGATTTTCCAAAACTTAAATCTCGGGATCGGGATCAGAACCGTAGTCCTGGGATCCCGTGCAAACCCTAGTAACGACCGACTTCTCACTTAAATTCAATAAGTTTGAAATTATGTCCTTCCCAATCAAAATTATCAACTTGGCCTTATTTTCTCGAAGTTGCATTCATGAAAGACCTAATACACATAGAATTTATGTCGGCCTACCATTACATTTCTAGCAAACTGACCAACCCGGTGAAGGCAACAAAGCAGTAGACAACAACTCGATTCAACGAAGCACAAAACCTGTTTGTTGTTGGTGTGATCATTCCCAATTGCATAACTCCAGCTTTGCTTGATTTGTCTGAACAAAAACAGCAAAAATGTCAAGCAAAGAAGTGCAAAACAACAGACTGGCGACCAGATGCGAATTTGTTGATAAATATATTCGATATCGCTGTCTTAAACAGAGCGTAAATTTCAACAGAGCGTAAAATATCGAAAATGAACACTGGTAAATAATTGGTAAACATTTAAGTGACATTTTAGTGTTGCTACCGCAGTTCATAGCTTAGGCTTGTAACCGTATTTATGCTGCTAAATAATCATAAACTGCTGCGTTTGTTCAGCCTTAATCGACAATTATCATTAACATGCTCCCATAAAAGTCATAGTTGAGTCCATAATAAACAATACATTAATGTCCGTATTTTAAGATAAATTTGCCAATTAGAGTCTGATAAATGAGACTCTAATAAACTATGTGAAATTTTCAAGGAATAGCCTCCACACTTTACGTTCAGCAAATGACAGAATCCGAAGATGAGTTAAGATGTTACCGATAACCTCCGCGGGAAAACAGAACGCTGAAACTGAGCTATTCTCGGGTTGCTTGGTCATAGCGAGTATCCAGACAGGAGCTAGACTGGACGTTGATATCGCTAACAGTCCGGTAACCACAAGCACTCCATGATAATACGACGCTACCTCAAGGAAGCAGTCAATTTGTCATATTACTTTTTGTTGTGATATTCTTGTGGATCATTGTTACACTCCGGTTGCATAGCATAAATATTCATTCACGGCATACTTTTCAGTTCGAGTTGGAAAATAATTAGATACGGAAAGAACTGCTGAATGAAGTCAGCTGAGATAATTACTGAAGTCTATAATGCACCTTTATGTATTTGCTTGGTACAAAAATGAATATTAAGCGATCTACCGCTGCTGCAACCAGAAAAGTCGCTTGTGATAAATCACTGTAAACCCAGATTGAGATGAACCATCCACGAATCAAGCAATCAATACTTTTGATTCGCTGAAATATCTTTCGTCTATTTTGATATAATTTCATACCAATGCAACTTCGGTTGTGAGTTACAATTGCATTCTTTTTTTTAAATCTAAACCTGTTCATCAGGAACAGACGAAATGAATGACTGGTAGATGTCGTTGGTTTTGAATTGAAATTATATTTCGATGGCCTAATAATTTAAATGAAAAATTACTGCATAGATTCTACGAAATAACTGAATTAATTTCGGGCTGAAGAATAATCTAATGTTGCACTGCTGAATCACCTTCTCTGTTTCTCCATATATGGTCATATAAACACCAAAAAATCCAGCATAAACACCTCCAATTCCAGCCAAGCAATCTGCAACGAATGACTCGATTGGTGGTGATATTTATTGTGAAACTTGGTTTGAATGCTAACAACGATACCTGTAATTGCTAGACCTGTCAGGAAGGTGTATATTTCCTTTTTCATCTTGATGAAAATTATTAAGATGAATATGCTAGCTGCACACTGCGCGAATCCGACAACCGGTAGCAGTACAATTAACACGTCTTGCCACATCAGTTAGACGATTTTTGTTTAGCCTTCAAAGTGTTATTAGACATTAAGGATTTAGGACGAAAATAAATTGCTAAGACAAGTTGATCCATTACAGGAAAGAGTAGAGGGTGCGCTTATTAACCACTTTTTCAATACTTGCGGGCAATTTCAGCTTTCATTCACAGCTCAAGAACCACTAACTTGAAATAATAATTGGGGGATGACGTGGATTTTCTGAGATTCCGAACGGGAATTTATTCTGATGAGATTCTAGACGTCGAAAGAAGTTGAGGATATATATATATATATATATATATATATATATATATATATATATATATATATATATATAAATATATATATATATATATATATATTAATAACGGAAATTAGCAATGAAAAAAGGACAAATTAGTTTCGAAGTAAAGTCTGCGTTCGATGGAGTTTATTCGCAGCGGGGTCAATCACTGGGTTCCAAGATATTTGTGTATGATTTCAGTTCAAGAAATCTGACAATAAAAGAGTGTTAATAAAAAATAAATAAGGATATGAAAAAGTGTATTATTTCAGAAACGAGACGCACTGCATAGGTCACCCACATCTACATACACTGGAAGATCAGGCTGTTGATAGCATGGAATATTCACATGAAACTAATCACTTCTTGAAGCTCTTCAAGAAATGAGCTAACGAAAAAATGAAAGTAGAAGATTAATAGAAAACCTATTGAAAACCGATTACATTCGGTGCATCAGATGGATTAACATTGAATCTTAGCTGTGGTTTGTTCATTCGAAATGTTGTGAAAGTGAATCTTGTAAGCTGCTTTATTTAACTAAGGTAGCACCGCTAATCGTAAATCCAAAATGAATTTCATCACTGAAACGTGAAAACTTTCCAATTCTAAAAAGTATTCTAGCTCTTCAGGATCGTTTTTGTTCAATAAAGGGAACTTATACTTCATTTCAGTTGCAACAACTGGGAACTGAACAACATCTTCGAAACCGTTAGCTGGGGCATTATATGCAGCTGTTTCACTGCTTCTATGAACGATTTGAGGAATTATTTGGAACTCATAAGCATAAAACATTGCATGAAATGAGGCTTTAGTAGTCGTATGCTTCGCTTGGTTACCATGTACAGCAGTCATATATTGTATTACTATTAAGGTATTATCATGCATACTGTCCAAATCGAATATTCCCACAATTTGTCAACTGCTCTTGTACCATTCCATCAATAATTTACATCAAAATATGACCAATCACATGAGATGTAATTTGCTCGAGAATGCAATCGCCCGCCTTCATCGCTGATATTAAGAACTAGAGGAATATATAAGGCAACAAGATGTCAGTATATCGAGTTCATCTCAATCAAGTGAATGGCTCATTATTATAACATTACCCAGATCAAATTCAAGCTGACATACTCAAGCTTTAAATCAATGTCCTTGTAAAATACGAAATTTGTCATGTTTAGAAACCAGACACCACAAAATGAGATCAAATCTTGTCAACCCATTTAATGGCATTCATTCATAGAAACACGCACAAGATGACTTCGCAAAATTTCATAATATGGGATTTTCATGGATCAGTTTTATAACGGTGTTTCATATGATTGCTTAGTTTCAATAGTTTTCTGGTGTGAAGCAGGCTTGGCTTTACAATGTTTTTTGAAAACATCATGAGTAATTTGACCATTGGATGAGCGGTACGCAATGTTTTTCGAATGTTTCAAATTAACTACTTTTTTCGCTCATCGATAAAGTTACATGCACTGCGTTGGCAAACACTATGTAACAGGGCAAATAATTGTTTGACAACGCTGTAATAAGTGCACTTTCTTTGCTGTTGATTGTTAGTATTTCATACGACTGAGAACAGAAATTTTTTATGTTATTAAGTGATCAACTATAAATGAATTTCAAATCAACTGAAAGTGAAGCAACTGTTAACTTCATGATACATTACTCATGCAGAACAGAGATAGTCAGCAATCATAAATATTCGACAAGATTTAAGTTCTGCACAAATAAAACATGAAAGAATGCTAATTAGAAGCTTTCTGCCAATCGTTAAAAAGTGCTAAAGGCTCATCAGCGCCTCTATCCACCAGTTCTTTACGTGCATCTTCAACCGCAACACTGCCATCTGACTTAATGATGCGCAACGTTGGCATTCCAACCACATCATACTTTTGATACAACTGCCTGAAACTATGCACTTAGCAGCTAACTGCTGAAATTCTAAATAATGTTCGTTCATCAAATAATTTAGTTGTCCAAATGACGTCGACCGAGCCGGAACACGACCAAAATTTCTTCACATTATTAATTTAGATTTCATGATGCGTTATAAAATTCATCAATGTCTTGATCATCACCATTAATATTAATACACTCATAATTACATTATACTACTATTGTTATTATTATTATGATTATTATTGCTATTATTATTATTATTATTAATTATTATTACTTAAAACGATATTGTTGTCATTGCTGGAGCTAAAAAATCCTTGAATATTTCCATGACGCTTTATATAAAACAGAGCCGAAAACAATTTACAAAATATGACCGTTTATTGATGAAAAATATGTTGCTGTATGCAATCAGTTCCATTTTACGACATATCAAAATAAAGTAGCATTTGAATAAAATGAAACGAAAATCTTTTAATACGTATCACTAGGTGCTTTCATGACGACTAAATTTAACACTTTTCATGGCTCATGTGCTGTTTCTTGGAGCAAGAATTTTATAGCGAACCAGTGATAAGAACTTGATAATGATACAGCGAAAATAATCAGATAAATTTGTATGATACACAAATGTGTCATAAACCCACCGTAGATAAGCAAAACTTACTCGATGAGTGGATCACCGAATTCAATGTAACACCAGTTGCCTTGGTGTTCATCGAAATATTCGTCAAGATCCTCCTTCTCTTTATCTCTCGAAACAAACACAACTTCAAATGGTTTCTTCTCCTTTACAGTTATATTCTCATGAAATCTCTATAAGCAATTGTTCATTCAGTGGTGGATCGTCATCAACAATCGACATAAGGAATGTCGCCCAGATATTGTGAACAGTATGCGTGAAAATTTTAGAACCTTCAATTTTGGTGTGAACGGGCGACAAGCTGGACACCATCCGGCTGAAAAATACAATCCGACCACTTTATCTTTCAAATGATTTTGTGCTGACACCTTCAAAGAGAAATAATAACTAATACGAAAATACTCGGAAAAGACAGGATCTTTCTACATCTTTTGTGATGAAGAAACGATCGTATCGTACAGCCAAAATTATATGAAAGAATCCAAAAAATGTCCATTGTTGGTTCTTTAATTTCAGGGTTTATCACATATTTCTCATTTGGTTTTGGAATGAATTTGCGGGTAATTTTAAGGTAGTGAATAGTTCAGTTGTATGGCGCGGAGAATAAATATAGAGTTGGTGAATTCTTAGCGATTGGATGTACCAACGTTGAACGTAAATGGCATAATGGAGTAAGTGTACAAGCGCCTGAAGGATTCAAATCACAAAATAGTCGCAATACAATGGCAAAATCCAACAGATGCACTTGATCAATTGAATGCGCAAAAGCGATACGATTCTGTTGAAAATCCGAAACCAATAAACCGACTGAAATCAATTTTTATGAAACGAACTTTCGATCCATCTTTTAGAACCAGCGTCGCACCAGAAAGAAATTCAGCCATCGAAGTGATCGCTCGCCTGAAATTATTGAACTGCAATATTGAGAGCTCTATGGAAGCCTCAAACAGATTTCAGATGCTCTGCAGTGTTCTCGTGAAATTCATAAAGGAAACAACAATAAAACCTTTTTTTGTATAAAATCAATAAATTCTACAAGAACAACGATTATCGATTGTGTCGTTACAACAATTGTGTCGTTATCGTAGTAAGCCAACAACAAACTGTACGCGATCGAGAATGTAAAAGTCTATTGATGAACAAATGTGCAAGGATTATTTTAAAATTGTGTACAAAAATGATTAATGAGAAAATCGGCACTAGTGAAACGCTTTTGAATCAATTTCATTTGTTTGTAGTCACGCCCATGGTGGTTCAATCGCGAACGTAATTGGCAAATGGGTCTCGCAACTGATGACGGTTTTGCAGATTATAGATGATAGGTTCTTGCTCACGCGTACTTTTGCATCAAGTAGGGAGGGGACGGACCACTGATCATTACAGAACTCGAGTATGAAGTGTGCTAGACAGAGTTATTCTAATGTGATGTGTGAGTAAATATGTTGAATGGTGTTGATGACATCTTGGAACTTTTGCACTGTAGTAAACCCCACCCCGCGGATAGCATCAACAACTCTTAGGCTTATGTAAGGCTACTCCTTCCCTCTCATTCGGTGGACGTTCACGTAGACAACGAAATGAGTGTAATGGGGTCCACTTTTACATTGGTTTACTTTACACTTTAGACTTGACATCATTGGTAAATGATGACACCTTTGGTATACTTTATGCTTGGGGATCATATATATCGGTATGAGCAGCATTTTTTTAGAGGGAGACAATGGAAATTCAGCAAGAAGTGAGTAAAAAATAACGAAAAATAATGATATCGGATTACCTCACCTGAAAAAGAATTTATTGTCTGAATCCTACCTTCCCCACCCAACATTCGTAAGGTGGTAATCATGTAATTTTAGTATGATGTTTTGTCATTACTGACATTATTCTTTGCCATTATAGGATATAGTGTTGTGAAATGTTTACAACAGTCGAACCGCATGCTGTAAAGCTCTTCAGATCATGTATGCTAACATTATCTTCAATAAAACGTTCGCAGTGAATGTTAGGTGCAGCGAATTATGTAGTAGAGAAGTATTGATTAAGTATGGCACTGTTGCATTCACAATCATTTTATAAACATATGCAGTCTCGAAATGTTTGTTAGAATGGTATATATTTTCATCGATGTGTTGTATAGTTTCCCCACTGATGAGGCGTATGCTTTTTAAGCATCATAATAGACTAGTGCAGAATGTGAATGAATTTGTTGAAGAGTAAGATAAAACTCTGTTATAGTTTGTGCTGATTATTAAATAATAACTGATAGTTGTTCATGCATTAAAACTCTCGTAAAGAGGTACAGTGAATTAAAGTTACGATCGACTTTACTGGTTGATAACTTGTCGTATTACAAAAACGTTATTTGAAGTTCGAAGCGTTTAATGCAAGTCAGCTGAAACATTGTGTTCCAGTGGAATTATGATTTCTGGTGATGACGTACCCATCGAAAATGATGAAGGCAACAGCTTTTCGAAGGTTATTTTCAGTCAGTTGATAGAAGTTATCATTGGCTCCTTGTCTTATCACTGACGTTTATTCCACGCAAGTTTCCGAACTTCTGTTGACCCTAGCAACTATATTCATACTTGAGAAGTAACATCTAAATGAATATAGCTTAATCAAAAAATATTCTAATAATAAGCCTTAGTGCATCATATTTGATTGTGTAGTCAATTATTGTATTGCTTTATCAGCTGCATATAATTATTTATTGAATATACATATTACGACTTTTAAGAATTCCGATAATCTAACACCCGTCGATTTACATCTCGATGATGAAGTAACTGAGTCGAGTGCTCCTGCAAAATTGGCATTTTCGGTTACACCCGAAGAAGCTGAACCAACTCCCGTTCTCGGTGATCGGTCGAAAATTAATATTATAATTAATCAATATGAAAAAAAGGTGACGGTATCAATGCGTATCTCGTCTACAGAATAGTCACCACTGTGAGTTAATTAAAATATCTTTGTGCATTTTTCGACTATATCATTATACTGAAACGTAACTATTTTGTGAATATTAGTGTGTTCAGAAATAGGTCAGCTGATCAGCAGACAAAGAACCAATAAATATTTTACGAGGGTCTGATTTTGAAATGTTTTGTTGTAATTGTTTATTTTACAGACTGAAAACGTATTGGGATACGCAAACAGAGAATACGAAGTTTGGCGACGTTTCAGTGATTTTCTTGGATTGCACGAGAAGTTAATGGAGAAACATTTCCAAAAAGGCATTCTCGTTCCAGCCGCCCCCGAAAAAAGTATCGCAGCTTTTACCAAAACGAAAATGAATTCAGGTCCAGATGAACAAATCAATAAGTTGGTTCCACTGACTTAGAAATTTTACTTATCATTCAGTTCATTTCGACCAGCCTGATGACAAATTATACCATGGAAGCAGTTGTTTGGCAAATATTGATAAAAACATACTGATACGTCAGTTTTTAATTGATTTGATCGGAAATCTTAAATTAGAAATTTTATTACTTGGGTCCAATAATAGATCTCCACTTATCATCAAGCCAGATTAGTCGTCAACGAAGTGATTCATTTTTTGAAGCAGTACTCGGATAGAACAAACAACACTGGATGATTAAGTCCATTGTGAAGTTATCACTAATTGGTAATCCATTTGCTTAAGCATCGTTCATTTTAATGTCACTAAAATTGATCATTTCGTTTGTGGTTCATTCATCTCAGTGATTCTTTGCATTTGATGGATTGGTTCTTCGTGTTGCAATTGAAGCATTCATTTAATCATGTAGGGAGTTTGCCGAGCGTCGTTCACGTGCACTGCAACGTTTTTGTATGCGTATTGCACGTCATCCAAGATTGGTTTCTGATTGCGACTTCCGTGACTTTTTAACATTAGCTGCACCGTTGCCGAGAGCAAATTCAACGGCTGCATTGAGTGGTGCAGGTGTGAAGCGTATGTTTAAAAGTGTCGGTGATGTTTTTTCAAAAATGGCATATCACATGGACGAAAACGACCGTTGGTTTGAATCTGCTCAAGCACAGGTTATTTTCTTAGAATCATCATCAGAAATTGTATTCCTTAAAAGTATAATCGAACGATTGATTCATCTGTGCTAATTGATTTTATTTGCTTGATAGTTTTGGTGAGTAAGTGCTTTCGAATGTTGTCAAAAAAAATGAAATTGAAAAAGCCAAAAGAAAATTGCAGATGGATGATATGGAGCAAATGCTGAATAAGCTTTTACGAGCCGTTGAAACGATCGCATCGCATCGGCGTGATCTGTGCGTAACAAATGAGTCGTTCTCGAAGGCATTATCGATGCTAGCATCATGCGAAGAGAACACAGCATTAGCTCGTGCTTTGTCACATCTTACAGATGCAGAAGAGAATGTTGCACAGCAACATAGTGTACAAGCTGAACGTGATACGGCACTACTCGCTGAACTTATCAACGAACAATTACAAATCATTCTGACGCTTAAGGTAGTTGCAATGTTGCTTGTGCAAAAATATGCACGCGTTCTGTCGAAATCCAGATACATACTTCTCCTCTTGGATTGATCTTCGCATTACTAAGATCACATTTTAAATTCATCTTATTGATGCACTTTTTCAACGTTCATGCTTTTGCAGGAACTTTTCTTTGAACGGGTCAAGGTGTGGCAGAATTGGCAAGTAGCACAACAAAATTTGAGTAAGAAAAAAGAACAAAAAGCACGTTATGAGTTGGCTGGAAGAATGGATAAAGCAAATCAAGCGAAAGATGATGTTACAAATGTAATAATTATTCTTTTCTTTTCAGTTCGTTGAATCCAGCCAATTATTTTAAAATGTGACGAGCTGTTGTATCAGTTTTTTTTCAAAATTGCAGTGGTATTCGATTTGTATGCTGATTTCAGACGGCGAATGGAAATTTTTCTCAGCATTCAAATCTTGAATGATTTAAGCGAGATTATCTTTGGCTTCGAATAAAATTCTTTGAAGTGCATATACCTCGTTTATGTACGTTGTCATCGACTTCTGATGTTGCGTCCTTGTCAAATTTTAGCTCTATGTCTGTAGTTGAATGGATTGTGGCAGTGTGTAAACTTGAAAGATTCTCTCAAACATGAATTGAAGAAATCTCTTACTTTGTGTTTACAGGCCGAACGACAAGTGGATGAAGTGGAACGTGAATTTGCGGAAATGAGTAAGGTGATTCGCGGTGAGTATGAGAGGTATCTCGGTGAACGCAAAATCGATATGCACAATATGTTTGTTCAGTACATTGAGGCATTACTTGATACACAAAACAAAATTTTACAACACTGGGAAAGATTTGCACCTGAGACACGCGCTATTGTGATCGCATGAAAGAAGAACACATTTATTTATACGCTTTATTTATTCCACGTTATCTGTGATCATTGTTATGTTCGATAATCAGTTATTCATTTTACGTCTTTTTTGAACACTACACAAAGTGCAATGAATACACTCATCAGATTAAATTGTTCACAATTGACTATATAGATTCGCTGAAAAAACAGTACACCGAATTGACAATCTCACCAGAACCCATCCCCAACTGGATGTAACATTCAATTTTGAATCAAACCTTCGAGTTTTCAATTCCTAATCACTTCCGTTTGTCTTCGTAATATATTATCTCTGAGAATCCTTCTGATCTTCCCATGTTGGTAAAATAATTCAAGCTGAGAGAATGTTATTGAATGAAGCACAAATGTTACAAGATAATTTGTGAACTGTTTCATTTACATCCCACAGGTTTAGAACAGTGTAACGGGAATATACAAGAATTTATCAATTCTTGCAACAGAACCATGTGCATCTTGCAAGGCGATGCACATATAATGAGAACCCATTCGAAACATCATAGATGTACTGCATCAAAACATACGTTGCATGATAATCAGCCATGATCGATATGCGCATGAAACAGCTACATAATTTTTGGCAGTAAGATTACGCGAGGGGTTTGCAATCACGGCGCACTCACGACGTTAATCAATTGCAATGAACATGGTCTTCTGGTTTAACCGGTTCATCACTGCTGCGTCAAATCTTCTAAACGAATCCATCCAAGACCCAACTTCAGCCACTGATATTTCTTTACAACACTGCACACATTCATATATTTTGCGCTGAACATTCATTCGCTTTGCCAAATAATCATCAAAATCACAAACTTATCAGATGAGAAAGATCACAATTGTATGCGTCATCCAACCGTAATGATGACACGCTTCATTCACGACTAACATTTCTTAATGGAACGCATATTACAGTATGCGTACACAGCAAAAATTTACAATGATCATATTCAAGTCTGCTGGATCGAACGTGATTCAGCTGAGTTGATCGACCATTTGCACATTCCGTTAGCAGACAACTTCTTTGGTTTGGGTGAAATAATATTTAGGTAAGACAATTATTATTAAATGGAATGAGCGCAGAATATATCACAGAATGATGATTCATTTCATGTTAAATACGTTATTGTTTTCCGTTAATTTAACATTATACAAACACATATATAAATATATACTGCTGATACCATCATTTAGATATATAGGACAACCAACAAAATATAAAATAACACCAGCCGCGCGCCACAACGAAACATAAATTAACAACAAAATTCGATAATACACCACAACTTTTAATTGGCGCAACAAAAATGAAAAAAAAATGACTGAGGATCATAAAAGGGACTCTGAAAAATCCAGTCAACAAACGAGAACTATCTTGAATATCGTCAAACAAGTTCGTTTCGCTACAGAATTCCAACTACGATACTCAACAAGACGATTGTTGGTCAATATCAGTTATCATTTGTTGACAATACAAACAAGTTATGCTACTGTTGAACAAAAATAACTTTTAACCGATCACCTATAGCTCGAATCAGAATCTATAGATTTTAGAGATGAACGAAGCAACAACTCCGACACTTTTACAGTCATCCACTTGATACGGAAATGTTTCCTTCCTTCTCTGGTGTGGTCAAAAATTTACAAGTGATTGGATTATAAAAGGCAATGGATGTAAATAAACGCGCATACTGCTAGACAGATGGGAATGAGATGAGTTGGATGGAGTGAGGTAAATAATAATTTGAAATATCACACAAATATATCCAAACATCTTTCATTTCCCTATTGAGCTCATTAATGCATACTTCATGAATAAATCTCCTCAACATTTCTCAAAGATCATGATCAGCTATTTTTCTCATTCAAAGCTGTCCAGCAGTCATGCCTGCGTATTCAGTTTCGCCACCTCATTCTCGACTTCGTTGTGTGATTCTATCTTGTCACTTTGCACAATTTTTATCCCAGTTGTTACAGTTCATCAAAGCCATCCTCCATGCCCGCTTTATCACCCTCTGTTTTGCATGTTTAAAAAAATTCCCAACAACTGTCCCCCCTCAGACATTCATTTGCTTTCTGTTCCCACAGTATCACCCTTCGACGTTATTCCCTTCATCCTTTTCCTTATCACATTTTCGGTCCTTTTACATTGATCAACTTATTTGACAACTGAGAACAGATTATAAACGTACGGCTCACGGTAAGGCTAAGATTAGAAGCGAGGTGAATTTAACAGAGCATAATCGAGTGTTAAGTAGATTTAGAAGTGATAATTGGTAGGGGGTGCGCTTCTGTATTGAAGACCCATTTATCTAGTGACAAGGTGTCGTCATCCGAGAACACCAAATAGAGGTATTTAAAAGTTTCAGCGAATAAGAAACTCTGCTGCACATCATCATGGTCAACGTTTTCCTTATACACATCTCGAATGCCCGAATATCTAAACAAATACAACATTTGCATTTTCAGTCGGAACAAACCAGCATAATGCGAAAGACAACATATAAAACTTGGGATTAACGAAACGATTTCGTTTGCTCCACACATACAAAAATTCATTTTTCTCAGCGTAAGAAAAAAAAAGACTTAATTATATCAAAACAGTCGGATTTTCCACTCTACACCTAATTTCAAAACAACGCTTTGAAAACGAAAAACATAATTATGCCTGAATGAATGAGATGAAATACAACGAATAAATATAATAGAATAACCCTGCGTCTGTCCGACAATATTTCTGAATAGCTTGTGCTGCATCCCAACACCAATTACGATATTTTTCATCATGGGTAGCTCGCCAAAGATAGAACCATGCTTCGATCACCTTCAAAGCAAAATCACTGACTTCAGTGAATACATCAAATGAACCAAAATAATCTTAAAAGATGGAACTTTAAAATTTTACGGGAGTATGCCAATAAAGAATGACATCTTATGAATGCATTCTGGTAGCTGTAACGCAGTATGCCAATAAAGAATAAGATTTTTTTCCTTATCGCAGTTACGCTTAGTGTCCGTCGGGAAGCAGCTTTTCGGACCGGGGAGGGGGGGGTGGTGTTCCTCGACGAACACTAGTTACGCTCTATTCTCGCAGCAGTCGGATTATTCAATAATTACAAAGCAAAACACTTTCATTACTCGTTCGACAATACGCGCTAATGCATGTAAACTCGTCAAGTTTTAGGATCGAATGGTCTTGCAAAGTTGTTCTAGCAGTTACATAGCAAAATCACAGATACCTGTGAATTGCAGATACCAATTAATTGAACTCACTTGCAGCACTTAAACAACAATGTTATATTAAAAAATGAAACCAAAACCACAAAGACAAGAATGATGACCTCAGGACGTTGAATGTAATACTTTTCACGATCGCTAACTGCAACCGCTTCGATATCTGATGTGAAACGAAATGATTCCGGACCGATACCAATCGCTGTAAAAAACACGAACAACCATAACAGGAACTGTTTAATTTAGAAAGAAATGCGAATTTCGCTAACTTATGGTAACGATTCATTACATCCCAAGAATGTTATGAACAGAACAAATGACGACAGTACTAATTCGCCACGAAATTTTGAATCATCTTCATTTAAAATTCCACAATCGATGAACTGCTTCATTTGCCGAGTACTTTCCTTTCTTTGCGACTGAATTATCATGAACAATTGGTAAAGAACAAACCAGATCTGATATACGACTCATGACACGTATTCCCGATTTGTTTCGCCAAATCTAACGCGTCATTCTTGCCTGCTAATGAATCCTCGTTCATTGATTCTAGTGCAAAAAGTCCACCAATGAAACAAGCAAGATGATCCATTTTATGCTCCACACGAGTTCCCTTCATCTCTAAACATTGAAATAACCGTTAGAAATATGTTTATTGATCTATGTATCGTATTATGGATTATGTATTGTGAAATCTATATTATGTAACAGTTACATTCATAATCAATAGAGTACGGTTAAGCTGATCGCTCGAAAATACAAGGAATCTGTTGATTTTTAACGAGAATATTTGTTGTCTAAAACGAGAAATACGTAAAAATAATGAAACATTCAACTTCTAACCAGCAAAATATGCAAGGTTGCTTTGCTTTGAGAAGTGTAGAAGATGCTTCTTAATGGCCGAAACAGCATCATCATAAAGCTGCTTGGCCTGCTGATCTTGTTTGTTTGATTGGAGCCAGCTCTTCAGTAAGTATTCATAAAAGCTATCACCCAATGCTCCGACCGAAATATGCTCTAAGAATAACTAGTAGATTACAGACAGTCAACGATGAAAATGGTTGTGAAGGAAGCGTTTCCAAAAAATATCTATTCGAACGAACTCAAGTAGCTGGATGGAAATACAACAAAAAAAAACAAACTTTGGCCCCATTTGCCAGTTTTTGGATTCAAATAATTCCGATAGAGACCATCCGGTTTTTCGATTGATGAGAGCACTTCACGAATTCGAGCCACCTATAACATATTATCACAATTTTTTGTTCGCGAAACAGTATCGCTATTCGGAAAAAATTTTTTGGACTTTCATACAAATTATAATCATCATAGCAACAACAGTAAAAGCAGTATCTATGATAATGACGATAAAAAATATCAAAAACTAGAATGACAATTCTGATATTAATAAGTACTAATATCAGCAAAGACAATAATAAAAACGATAGCAACAGTAGCAGCGATAATGGCAATAATAAGGACAACAATTTAAAAATGATAATGATAATAACGACGGCAATAATATTATAGACGTACACTAGTGAATAAATAACAGGAACAATGGTAACGATAATAATTTTCTGTTTTACATGAATAACTTTTAAAAAGACATTGGTCTGAAAATGAGCACAAAACCTTTTCGTAGAAAACAGTACGGTTGGTGATACGCGATAGATACTCAAATTCGAGATGAAGCGATCCAAATTCGGACAGAATTGAACAACCCCCTGTTGCCCACGACCAATTGTTAACCCTACCCGTCCGTGCATTAAAAACTGCATATGGTATTCCAGTAGGCGTGTTGAATGCTGGTAATAATAAATCTGCTATTTGTTCCGCTTTATCCCTAAACACCTACAATACCATTTCATTAACAAATGAATCGATACCTATAATTGTTCACTCTTATTATGGTGTTTGAGCGTTTCTCCATTCAGCTGCACTTAAAGATCAGGTAGTTTCAAATACTGGTTCTGGTTTGAGAATCAGATACCCGATTCAAATTCATTACTAGCTGACTTTTGCCATAGCTGAATCTTAATCTTCAATGGAAAGACTGATTGACAATGCGCATTCGGTTTAAATTTAGATTGAATGAAGAAGAAGAGTACAAACCGTATCATTGGTGAGAGCAAATGCAGATAACAAGCCACCAACAAAACGAATGTTCATTTCGAATACGGACATATCACCATCCTGCAGTCCATACAAATTTCATCTATTAGTTCGTCACTGTAGGTTATCATAACGATAAAATAACGGTGATAAAACTTTCATGAACATAATTCGCATGAGATGGTGGATTGCGAAACTGAACGAAGTGCATGATGAAAAAATTATGAAATAATAATAACGAAGACGATAATGATAACCGATTTTGCGAGATCAAGACTGTTAGCGACCCAATTACGAGCCTGTCGAAATTCATCTTTTAAATCCATCAAATAAAGCGTATCAAGTGCATCGACGATAGTAGCACCCGTTTCACCATTACCAAATATTGATGCACTATGTCCGGTTCGTGAGATCGGTCGTAATTCGTTCATACCCCAAGCATACTGCACGTAACTATCCCAAGCGAACTTCGTCATCTTAATTTCATTCCATAACAACTCAACTCTTCATTCACTTTTCGGCACTTTAATCCTAAACAAACAAACCCCATTCTTGAATACAGTCATACGAAAAAGGAAACAGTTGAGCAAAAGTGTTAGAAAAATGTGCAAATACACCACACCTTCTTAACAAAATTCCTCCGCTTGGCCATTTCTAGATCGATTGGTCTTCTTCGTTGATTTGTACCGACTTCTCCACTCATGTTCATTGGTGGTAGAGGAGGTGCAGGAATGTTAGCCTTTTCTATTTTTTCACGAAGAATTTCACGATCATTTGATTGAGCAATACGTCGTTTTGCTATATCTCTCACCACTTGCAATGACCTTAATGAGACTTTGGTGACTAAGACAAATCACTGAGCAGTTATTTGTTACTTAACAAACAATACATACCGAAAATTCACATCTTCACTGTTCGGTAGATTGATTATCGCAATTATGATAAACAAAATCACCAAGAGACCAAACGTTATGAAAAGCCTTTCTCTGGAGCGGAACGCCATACCCCATTGATCGTGTAAGTATTTATTAAATGGCTTGCTTCACCACTGCTTGGCCAACCTGAAGCATGTCCAACCAACTACTACAAATTGGATCGATATTGAAATTAAATTATTTGACCTAACTTCAAGCACTGATTCAAAATTCAGTAGTTGAACAACGTGTAGGAAGTATCAAACAGGCGGCAAATTCAATGCAGCTAACAATTGGGTTGGATTAGTTATCAGAAATATTCAAAATAATGGCCAAAGAAATAGCGAACCGATGCAGAAAGAAAGAACACGCAACTTGAGTGATGTCGTCTTTACAAGTACGAAAAAATGCGAATATCTGATGTTGATACAGCTAAATCTGTAAAGCGTGACGACTTGAAATACAGCAATGGTAAAATGTTGACTGCAAACAAATATGCCGAGTAAAATGAAACAAGGAAACCCGATATTGTCATTTGGTGGTTCGGGTGTGCAAAATCAAAACGTTCATACGCATTCGAATTTAGCAATTCTATGCGCACAACATGTTCTGGTAGTAGTAATTAAGCTGATTAATTACACTTTAATATCGGTGGAGCTTGATAGTAGTACTTCAATGACGGATTCTAAGTGCACATTATGTTATTGAAATAATTTAACGAGGTCACATAATTAATTGCATCAAAAGAAAATATAAAAAAATTATGAGTTTATATCGACATCTCCTAATGAATTACGAATGCATGCAAATAAAGTGCCTTTTTAACTTTACCATATAAAAACACCCGCAAAAGATCTCATTTTGAATGGAATAAAACTTGAATGCCAAAAGCAGAAAGTAGTATCATCATTGACAGGAGGAACAATTGGGGTTGGCAACAGAAGCCAAATTGCACTTTTGAAGCGACGCGGTCAAGTAGAGCACAGAGAAAAAGAGATCCAATAGGGCGAATTAACTCATCGATGAGGCACAGGAATTTGACGTATTTCAAGGCTACACCTGACCTGAATGTGTACATGAGGTGTCATTGGGAAGAGAAATGAATTTTCCACGTTCAGACAAAGACTGGCTACAAGAATCGGCTCATTTATGGAGCAGTAAAAGTTTAACCAGGGAAGTTTCAATCAAATAAAAGTGATGTGATCAATTGAAGTGGAAAAAGTGTCGGAACAGAGATTTGATCGGTCAATGCCAAGTAGTCCATTGAAAAGAGAATTGAATTCTCTACAAGCACAGAAGGTATCAGGAAAATTCATCATTCAGTTTTCGAAATTGTAACTTAAAAAGAACCTTCATGAGGAGAAATAATGCCTTTGCAAGCGATTGAAATGGAAAAAGTGCTGGAACAGAAATTTGATCGGTCAATGCCAAGTAATTCATTGGAAAGAGAATTGAATTCTCTACAAGCACAGAAGGTTTCAGGAAAATTCATTGTTTAGTTTTCGAGATTGTAACTTAAAATGAACCCTCAGTAGCAAAAATAATGCCTTTGCAAGCAATTGAAATGGAAAAAGTGCTGGAACAGAAATTTGATCGGTCAATGCCAAGTAGTCCATTGGAAAGAGAATTGAATTCTCTACAAGCACAGAAGGTAATCGCAGATCTCTCGATTAGTATAATTTAATCTTTCTTTATTTCTTTCTTTCAATTGAATCAAATTGTAATTACTTCGACTTACATTCATTATGAAGTATCATTATGTTCCATTACCTTTTGTTTTATTTTTTAGTGATATTTGCTTTTGTTTACAGATTTTTCATAATACTATCATGTTTTCATGCAATGCTCATTGGTATTTTTTATTGTTGTGGGTTTAAATCGTGTATATTTAATTTGAATATATCATTGTTACTTACACATCGAGCGGTTGTTTTGTTGATCGCGGTTAGCGATCGGCGGAATGCTTATTTTGTAGACTTATGAATATTTATTGGATTGATATTTGGCTACGTTTAATTGTGCAAAGTATTCACGGCAACTAATTAAATACTCAGTTGTACTCACTTGGCCTGCTCGCCTAGCCAGCGGGGTGGCTACAATCAAGGCTAAAACAGTGCGAACGGAAACGCGAGCATTGTGGCCAGCAACGTTATAAACGTTTGATAGCCTGGCCAATCCAGGTAATCCAGGTAATATTTAATTTGAAATAATTCGTGATGGTTATTATGCATTTGAAAAAATGTTACAATATATTATGAAAGTAATGTTGTAGACAGTAATGATGTAAATGAGTATTATGAAAGATTTTTAATAAATAAAAATGAATAGTAATAACTTGTGTGGTGTTACATGGAAATAAAATATCAAAATTATCGAAAAAAGAGCAAAAAACTTCTCCGCTAAAAATCTCACAAAAATCCTTACCTAATAACCCTTTACTACCTCAAAATCCGCAATTTCGACATATCATATCTCAGCTTAGGATAAACATTTTGAAACGCTCAGAACAGTTTTAAAATGGCTTTGGCTGTCTGAACAACAATATCACAAGGAGAACTCCGATCCACCAACAGAAACTTAAAAACCGCGAAAATCGTCATTTCAGAATTTTCGGCCAATGGATATATTTTTTAGAGTATCACAAATTTGGCACTGCACGCAGTGAAATATGAATAAACTCACTAGTTGTTGCCATTCTTGTGTTCTGATCGCAAAATGTGCCACTACCCAATTTCTAAGCACCATCATAGCGAATTCTTCCGTCCAATTTCTCAGAAAAAACCAAAAAAACGAAATAATTACAACATTGTGTTCCACTGTTCTTTTGGAGGGTTTTTCTGATCTCATTTATCTCACGCAGCCGTAATTCTATACTTTTTTTTGTACACTCGTCAAGCTGAACCGATTGGTACCTATCTTATCGCAAAAAATCATCTCATTAAGAACTTCACAAAACCCTGACCATACATATCTATTACGATTTCAAAATGCGCATTGTCGAGAAACTATGTGTTTCTACTGGCTGCTGGGTGGAGTGACCTGAGATTCCAAAAGCTTCTACTAGCGAATTGAATGAAATGACGTTCAGCTTGAGCATTACAGTTGGAAACAGGAGCATGCATGTACATTTACCATTACAGTTGCAATGTACATTACCGTTACATTTACCATGTACTTGGGCACTTACCATTGCAGTTACCACCGTCCTTGCGTGGTTATTCACGAATATCCTCACTCAGATAGTAGGAAAGAAGACCATGCACGAACATTCAGAAGCGCTGACTGAATACTATTGAAGATTTCGATACGAAGCATGACTCACGGCTGCCGGAGGGAAATGTAGAGGGTTTTTCCGAAGTTGTATGCTCTCCACAGAAGAAAAAATTGAACATAAGTCACAGACAGCAACCTTTTCTGTGCATATTACTAAATCTCAAACAGTGACGCTCATTATAACCTACTGACCTCATCGTAGGATTTACGCTAACATTCATTACACACCATACCACGAATGCCCTACTTGCTTTGCAATTCCTATCCTACGCTAAATGATTGAATGTCTTTCATAAACTCCGTCTCCTTCCGAAAGGATCTATCACCTTATTCGAGAATTCTTGTTCTTTTGTCATATCATCATGCTCTTCGAAAGAAGCTAATTCATTGCTCGACAACTGTCTCACTATGCTTATGTTATGTGTGCGATCTTCCCATGAGATGTTCCTCAATTCATGATTACTCATTTTAGTTACATTTTGCTGAATCACTAACACCGTTTTGCATTAGTAAACTTTCTGAATGCCTTCTCACATCATTACTTCAAGAAGCCTTTGAATTTCAAGTTCTTAGTCTCCAACTGCGATGTAAACAGTTCTAGAACCTACCCTGTACTTGAATCCACTCAAACCTATCGTCACAAAACTGCAACAGTTGCTGCCACAACAATCCTAAACTCGACAGATCCTGACGACTCGTTGATCCTTTCAGGCGATTTCGGTGTAACGTGTGGTAACACGTGGAAAAACATTTAATACAGCTGTCGCGCCACGCACCATTCACATTTTCAAATTTATCCAAATCTCAGCAAAGTTATGAGCTTACGTCCAGGCAAGAGCTTCAAACTTGAGCCTGTCCTTATCATGTGACGTCCAATTGCACCCGGATAATTTGTGCAGGGTGCTCTACGCATTTTGCGATTCTGTCTCAATCATGGATTGCCACTAAATCATGCCAAGCAATACTTCCCCTCATTGCGCCTGGTGCGACAGCATAAAGAACACGGTAATGAACAACGACAGGATAAACAAAGTGATGAATGCACGAAAACACGAAATAATCATCACAAGAAACAAGAAATAATCATGACAACGGGACAATCAAACAAGTTGTCATAAACAACAATTAACATCATCAAATTATTATTCCTCAACTTATCATCTGAGTGCTCAAATTATGAAATATGAGAAAATTTCACAATATAACCCCAAAAATGCTGTCTCAGAAACACCTTATTGAGGACACACACATCAACTCATTCCAAGCCTGAGAATACCTTATGTTAGCGGTCAAGAGAAAGTTCTAACCTCCATGCGCAGCCCAAACCGCAGTCATCCAGTTCAACCCTGGCCCGGGATAAAAGCTCTCGGAAGTGGTCCACTATTACGAACAGAGGCGATGACTTTAAAATTTGATGATATTCAAACAT